>PVKS010006301.1:0-79267 GCA_004027875.1 Aplodontia rufa
AAGAAGAAATAGGTGACAGAACAGTACAGACATGCCATTAATGCTTTGAATATTAAAAAATAAATTATGATAAATCCCTCATTTATTCTGACAAATACATCAGAAAAGTTTTTCCTTGCAGAGAAAGATGTTAGGATTGGGATCAGAACATGTCAAAATTTCTAAGCTATATATTGTTATATGTTTTATATAACTAAAGCAATATTGTCTGTTCTTACGACTTTCCTAATATGTTCTACAGCACAATTCTTTTGAGATCCTAGTGCATATGCCTAAAAGGTGAATTTTTACTGGGTAATATTGCACAAAATTTAATGAGTAGCTAGGAAGAGTCAGACTTTGTTTCTGTTTTATTCTATTAAATGCCGGAATTTCTTTTATATCGAATCTTGCAAAGTAGTTTTATCTTTGTTTTTCACCTTGGGTTTATTTTAGTTTCCTTCATGATTCACAGTTAAAATTAAGAATGTGGTTAAATTAATTAAAACAAGCAAGTAGTAGCAATGGACTTTAACTGAAAGATATGTTCAAAGGAATGATATATTTCCTTAGGGCCAAAATAGTAGATCAGAAAGTAGTTTTGTATTTTTACATTATAATTGACAGGGAAAAGAAGAATTCCTCTTAATCTCATTTCTATGCTTTTTTTTCTCTTTTTTCTGTCTTTCCCTCCTTTATTCTTCTTTTCTGTCCACAATTAAAAACCTATTGAGTGTTGAATTAAAAAATATATACCAAATGCAACAAAATGTTGGAAGCCAAGAGGACTATACTCAGGTATAGTAATTATAAGACAGCAGGTAAAATTATGCATCCAAATAGTCATAACAGAAGATTCAAAGCAAAGGCATCTCATGAAGAGACTGTAAAACTGAGGTACGTGCTCAGGAAACAAAACCATATTAGGAGCTGGTTTTGTGACAGCATACTACCTACTTCCAAGCGGAAATTTTAAATAGGAATCTACAATGGGATTACAGAATCCAAAATGGAAATGGAAATATTTTCTCCTTTCTTGCTGTCTCTCTCCTCTCTCCTTCTTTCCTTATTTGATTTTTCTCCTCCCATCCCCCCTTACCTTTCTTTCCCTATGACATTGTTTGGTTTCATGGATGATTGAAATTTTCTATTTAAAAGTACATTCAAGGAGCTGGAGTAGTGGCTCAGTGGTTGGAGTGCTTCCCTGGTATGCATGAGGACCTAGGTTCAAATTCCAGCACTTCTGCGTTCGTCCAGCAAAGCAACAAGACAATAGCCATAGTTCGTGCAAAAAGAAGTTCTACTTTATTTCTTTCTTAGTGCAGTTATATAGTTACAAAATTCATCTACTTCCACATACCCCAGAAGTTACATACAGGTTACAATTTACCAGACCACCTCGGCATGTGGCCAGGGGAGACTATTCCGAGCAAGATGCACATCAACCATTAAAGAGCGCACGCCTGGTTTCGGCGAAGGTCAGTCTACAACAACAAGATAATCAATCTCTCTTGACAATTAACCTTTCAGCCACCTTCCAGTAACTGACTTGCCTCATGGCACGTACACAGCCTCATGGCCTATAAGCTTCCCACACAGCACCACATACACAACTAAGTGTTAGAGAAACAAACTCCAGAGGAAAGAATAAATAAAGTTGATTCTATCTTTTGTTCTCTCTTAAAAAAAAATTCAGTTCACTAAAAATTTTGCTTGAACATAAAATATATACTCCTGTAACTATGAACAAATAGAGTTTTCCAAAGTTCGGTTAAATAATAATTGAAACACAGGTAATTTTGGTTTGCTTAAAAATAAATGGTTTCTTTAACAAGAATATGAGTACACTCTCTATTGAGGATGCAGCCATATGTATTGTTGGCAATGTTAGGGCCATTTTACTAAGAGTCATTTCACTTCATTCACATCAATTTTAAGAGAAATAGAAAAGGAGAGAGTGTAAATGAGAATCAATTTTATTTTTTTATTTCATTTGTTTTTTGTTTCTCCAACACTTAATTGCATATGTGGTTCTGGGGTTCAAACCTGGGTTCTCAAACGTACCGGACAAGCACTCTAAATGCTGAACCATTGCTCCAGTCCCTTTCATCAAAGTTTAAATTTAAAGTTGAAATTGAATAAACGGATTTATAATGCCTTTATTTCCACGCATACTTATAATGTGCTTAACCACACACTCAATTTGACTAAACTTCCATTCCAGCATTTTGTTTTTATCATGTAATGACTATATCACAGATAGGAAATGAATGAAAGTGTTAGAAAGCAGTTTAATAGTGATTTCTATCAAATTTTATAATGTCAGTTCCTAGCAAGGAAATATAAATGGTGCATCACAAGAATTTGTCTCCTAGTTTTAATTTATCAGGTAAATTTTCAATTGAACTAATATGTTTATTCAGGAAAATACATAGACTTAATATGTACAAGCTAATGACTTGTCACACAATGAACATACCTGTGTTACTGTTTCCTAGATTAGAAAAAAGAAAAAAAAAAGAATACTACCAGAATACAAAAACATTTTATAAGTTTCCTCTAAACACTTCCCAAACCGCTAAGAATAAGCTGCCTTCTGACTGCTATTACCACAAATTAATCCTTCCATGTTTCCTTAGTATAAAAGGAATCACATAATGTGTACATTTAAGTATCTAGCAGCTTCTACCCAATTATATGATGTGAAATGCCCATGGAAGAAATTTCCAAAGTCATTTATCAACATTGGCTCTTTGTATGTCAAGTTCATCCTGTTGTTGTCCATCAAAACCAGCAATCCCATTACATTTCAAACATTATGGTAGGCAATTTTAAACCAAAGCTTCTGTTTGTTTAACCTGCAATCATATGAAGATGAGTAATTTGAGATTTCGGTATTGATTATTTAAGCATCATTGTGAAGTGTTAATTATACGCCTTCTTCCCACCCCAACCTCCATTATTTTTACTGAATTTTTTTTTGTGTGATTTGAAGATGCTTGAATATATTATGGATATTAGGATTCTGTTGATTGCATGGATATCAAGCATCTTCTACCAAAGATGTGCCATTTCATTCTCTTGAGGATCAAAGAATGTGCCTTTGGAAAAATAAAACACATTAATGTCACATAATCCAATCTGTTGGTCTTTTGTATCATGATTAAAGACATTTTATCCTTTATCTTACAAAATGGTGACTTACATCAAACTCATAACAATATTTTTCTACATTAGCTTCTGAAAGTTTAGTTCCTTACTTCTCACATTTACGTATAGAGTGGAGGTTAAATTCATTTTTTATATATGATATGAGGTGGAGATCAAGTTTCACTTTTTTTCTGCTTTAGGCATCCAGTTAATTTCACACCATTTAATAAAGATCTTCTTCCTTGATTATGGCATTTCCCATCATAAATTAAATGAACATATTTAAAGAAGGTATTTCTGGAATTTCTATTCTGTTTCACTGTTTTCATTTTTGTGTATTTACAATGTTGTCAAATTTATAGTAGCTTCATAATAGTTTCTACTATCTTGTCAAATAATTTTTTCAAATTTTTTTCTCAAGTAATTTTTTATTATTCATTCCTACTGCATATATTTTAAAATCAAACTATTAATTTTCTTTATAGTTACACATACAAATATGCTATAATAGTGATTGAATTCAACTTGTATCTAAATCAAATATGACAATAATTGACATATTTACATTATTGATTATTCCAACACTTGAACACAATATACTCCTACATTTGAAGTTTTAAAATATATATCACTAATTTTCTAGAGGTATGTGTATGTACATGCATCACATTACTGTGTTCACTTATTAACATTGTCTCAAAGTGTCAGATTTATTTCTGTATAACATTGTGAATGGCTAATTTTTCCAGGAAAATTGAGAACACAGATGAATACACAGTTATATAGAGGATTCTAGCCTCATTCAGAGTCTCAGGAAGAAGAGTTAAATATTTTACCATTATTTATGATATTTATTAGAGTTTACTTGGTAAATAACCTTTTTGCTGTTTTGGAACTTCTAAATTCCTTTATATTTAAAGTATTTCTGTAAATCAAGAATGATCATTAAGCTTTATTAAATATCTTCCCCTTATTGTTGATAAGATCACTTTTTAGCACTTTTCCCCACTTTTTATTAATGTGGTAATTTTTAAACTGTGAACCAACCCTTATTTCCTAGAATAAATGTATTGGAGATATTGTGTTGTTATTGACACTTTTGTTAAACTGGGGTCTTGTGTGTTCCAGGCTGATCTTGAAATCATGATTTCTTACCTTAGCATCCCTAGAATGTGAGTCTACAGGCATACACCACCATGGCTAGCCAGAGATGTTTTAAAAATGTTTTTATTGGTGCATTATAATTATTTATAATACCGAAATTCATTGTGATATATGCATACATGAACATGGTGTAATTTGCTCAGAATGTGGTTCTTCTGATCCCTTTTCCCTTCCCCTCCAATCCATTTCCTCTACTTCATTGTACTCCCTTCTGTTTTTATGAGACACCCCCAGTTCGTTGACTTTTTAAAATTCTTTCTTTCTCCTTTCAACATATAAGAGAAACATTTGACCTTTGACTGCTTTGACTAAGCACCTCTCTTAGCCTGATGTCTTCCAGTTCCATCCTTTTGTCAGTAAATAATAGCATAATGTCATTCTTCTTTATGACTGAGTGAAACTCCATTGTGTGCTTCAGCACATTTCCTTTACAGGTTCTCTCTTTCATAATTTTACTTTCCTATAACATATTTGTCAATTTTTTAGTTTCCTGGAATATGTTTGACAGATTTTTGTATCAAAGTTGTGCTGCCCTTAAAAATTGGGGAATGTAGCTGATTTTTCTATTCAATAGAAACATTTGTATAACATTTTTATAGATAATGTCTCAGATACTTTAAAAAATTGACCCCCCGATTTATCAGAGGTTGGATTTTAAGCTATGTTTATTTCATGTAAATATAGTAATATGCAGATTTCATTGCAGTAATATATATAACATAAATTTTAATATTTTAACAAATATTATTTGTGTTATTAAGTACATCCTCACTGTTTTACCACGATCACCACTATCTACTTCTATATCTTTAAATCACCTCAGAAGGAAAGCCTAGTCCATCCCTGGAACCTGTAGACAGGCAGGACATCCCCAAGTACCCTGCCCAAAACCTGCCTTTCCAAGCTGGGACCCTTGGATGCAACACCTGGCAGCTCCATAAGAGCTGGCACCGACCCCAACCACCAAAGCCCAGGCCTCTGGCCCTGGCCCAGGCATATGTGCAAGACACCCCTTCAAACCCACAGTATGGACCCCACACCACTGTCTTGTGCACTAAGGACTCTGGTCCTGGCCTCAGCAGGCACACAGTACATCCATACGAAACTTGTGCCTATAACCTGTCTCACCACCTCAGGGGCCCAGGACTCTGGACCTAACTCTGAAAAGCACATGGATACCCTAGCCAATCCCACACCTGGACCATGTCCAGCCATTTGCATATCCACCATGTCCAGTTGTATTGGACAAGTCCCCATCACCAATAATCCCAGGACCCAGTGCATTGCATAGGCATGCCCATTTGGGCCTACACCACATCTCCAAGAACCCAGGACCCAGCTAAGCACCTCTGCTGTTCAATTTCAACAACCCAGTGTGCTGTCCTTCAACCCCACCAGGTTCAAGATCCAAATCCTGAAGACTAAATCCAAAAGATGCAACCAAATGAGGCTCCAGGCATAAGGAGCTTTCTGGAAGAAGGTAGTAATCAAATAGGTGATGTCTAACCCAACCCTTTGACTTGCAAGGAAGAAACACCCAGAGACCTGCATTGCTTCTGTACAGGGAACCTCAATTCAAGATCCAGAAGAAGACATTCAAAGATGAGGAATCAAACTAGAAAAGGTTCACCTCAAACTCACAACTCCCTTACCAAGAAGTTCATGAACAAGGAATGGAATGAAACCCTAGAAATGATCGTTGATCATTATCAATGATTTAATTACTAAAAGGGAAAATGAACAGAAAGAAAATTTAATGAAGGGACTAAATGAGAAAATTCAAGAGATTAAAAGCTCTATTATCAAGGGAATAGACATACTGAAAAAGGAAATAACAGAGTCAAAATCTGCAATCAATCAAATCACAGAAATAATGGAATAATTTAATAATAGGTTAACTTCTATAGAGAACAGGACCTCAGTTCTTGAAGAAAGAACTTCAGAGAACAAGGACAGGCTAAGCAAGCTTGAGTAAATGGATGCAAAACACATACACACACACACACACACACACACACACACACACGCACATGCACTGAACATAAGCAGAATTTTCAAAATGTCTGAGATGAAGTCAGAGTAAAGAATTTAAGAGTAATTGGGATACAAGAAGAAATTGAGATGCAAATGAACGACATAAAGAACATTCACAATGAAATAAAGAATAATTGTCCCATATTAGAAAGAGTCAGATATGCTCATCCAGGAAGCATATAGGATATCCCAAAGGCCTAATCAAAGAGAAGCTCATTGAGACATAGCATGTTCACAATATTTAACAGAGAAATCAAGGAAATCTTACTAAAACCTGCAAGGGAGAAACATCAAATTGCATTCAAAAGCAAACCAATAATAATTATCTGTGACTTTTAGCTCAGATTCTAGAAGCAAGAAGATCCTAGAAGGAGATATCCCTATGTCTGAATGACCCCAACATGCAGCAGAGGATATTGTATCCACGAAATCTGAGCTTCAAATCCTATGGGGAAATAATAAAGGTGAAAGGATGGAAAAAACCTACCAGACAAATCACCCAAGAAAGCAAGCTGGTGTTGCAATAGTTATAAGTGACAAAGTAGACTTCAAACATAAACTAATGAAAAGAGATAAAGAAGCCACCATATCCTAGTAAAGGAAATACAATAGAAAAATAAAACCACATTAAATATATACTCTCCAAGCACCAATGCTCTCAACTATATGAATAAATTTCTCCATGATATGAAACTACTTGTGGACCTCAACATGATAATACTGGGAGACTTTACTACTACACTATCACCAACAGACAGATTGTCAAAGCCAAAAACACTAAAGAGGTCTCTGTCCTATACCACTCCATAAATCAAATGGACATAAAAAATATGTATAGAATACTTCACCCCAAATCAGCTGAATATATCTTCTTCTCAGCAATACATGTCTCCTTCTCCAAAATATTTTAGTTCACAAAGGAAATCTCAGCAAATATAAAAGTAGATATAATCCCATGTATCCTATCAGACCATGTTGCCATGACCCTAGCAATTAACAGCAAAAATTATAACAGTACAAACATATACATGGAGATTGAATAATACCCTGCTAAACAAAAATTGGATCCAAGAAGACATGAGAGCAGAAATCAATAAATAATTGGAAGTGAATGAGAAGGAAGACACAACATATTGAAACCTCCAGGATAGCATGAAAACATTCTTAAGGGAAAATTTATACCTCTAAGTGCCTACATTAAAAATCAAGAGTGATCTTGAATAAATAATCTGATGCTCCACCTCAAACCCCTCAAAAGGAAGAATAATCTAATCTCAAATACAGCAGAAGATAGGAAATAATTAAGATCAGAGATGAAATCAATGAAATTGAGGCAGAAAATATCAATAAAATCATTGATAATATAAAGAGCTGGTTCTTTGAAAATTTAAATAAAATTGACAGGACCACCCCCCCAGCCAATCTCAATAAAAGAAGGAAGGAATTGAAGAAAATCAACAAAATCTAGACACATAAAGCATCCTCAGATTAATGCAGGATTGTATTGAAATCCAAAACAGCCTGAAAATAGGCACTGAAATCCATATATCAAGTAAAAGCCTTCCAAATAATAGAAGCCCAGAACCTGATGGATTCCCCATTAAGTTTTAAAATACCTATGAGGAGGAGGTAACCACTCTCCTAATTAAGCTATACCAAGAAATTGAAATGGAGGCAACTCTCCCAAAGTCTTTTTGTAAGGCAACTGAAACTCTATTTCCAAAACCACTAAAGACACATCAAAAACAGAAACTACAGACCAATGTCCCTGGTGAATATCAATGCAAAAAAATCCTTAATAAGGTTTTAGCAAACCACATTCAATAACACATCAAGAAGATAATTCATTATGATAAAGTGGGCTTCAATCCAGGAATGCAAAGCTGGTTCAACATATACAAACCAATAAATTAGATTTATCACTTAAACAGAATTAAGGACAAAAACCATGTGATCATTTCAGTTGATGAAGAAAAGGCCTTGTATAAAATCTAGCACCCATTTATGCTCAAAACTCCGGAGAAGATAGGAAATCAAAGGAACTTATCTTAGCTACGAAAAGGCCACATGTGTTAAACTCTCAGCTAGTATAACACAAAACAGAAAAGCTAAAAGCATTCCAACTAAACTTGAGAACAAGACAAAGCTGTCTGCTCTCAACACTTATATTCAATATAATCCTCAAGAACCTAACTGGAACAATCAGGCAAGAGAAGGAAATCAAAGAGAAAAGAATAGGAATAGAGGAAGTCAAACTATCACTTTTTGCTGACTACACGATCCTATACCTGGAAGATCGAAAAACTCCACCAGAAAACTGACTGATCTCATAAACAGATTTATCAAAGTGGCAGGCTACAAGATCAACACCCATAAATCAATAACTTTCCTATACACTAACAATAATAGGGCAGAAGAAAAACTCAGGAAATGAGTCCCATTCGCAGTATCCTCAAAAAGTATAAAATACTTGGGAATTAATCTAACAAGGGAAGTAAAAGACCTCTACAATGAAAATTATGACACTGAAGAAAGAAATCCAAGAAGATCTGAGGAGATGGAAAGATGTTCCATGTTCTTGATTAGGCAGAATTAATATATTTAAAGGGGCCATTCTGCCAAAGTCCTATACAGATTTTATGTAATCCCCATCAAGATACCAATGTCATTCTTTACAGATATAGAAAAAGCAATTCTCAAATTCATTTTAAACAACAAGAAATGAAGAATAGCCAAAACGTTCCTAAGCAAGAAAGACAAAACAGCGAATTTCCCAGTACCAGATCTGAAATTATAGGACAGAGTTGTAACAAAAACATCATGGGACTGATACCAAAATAGGAATGAAGACTAATGGAATAGAATAGAAGACTCTGAGACAAACTCACAAATCTTTTAACTTCTGATCATTCAAAAAGGGATCAAAATATAACATGATGGAAAGACAGCCTTTCAACAAATGGTGCTGGACAAACTAGACAGGCATGTGCAAGAAGTTAAAATTAGATCCTTATCTGTGCTTGCACCGAAATCAAATCAAATTAATCAAGGAACCGGAATTAAACCAGCTACCTTGCAACTTCTAGAAGAAAACTTAAGACCAACACTTTAGCATATGGAAGCTGGGAACAATCTCCTCAACAAGATTCCCAAAACAAAAGAATAAAAGCCAAGAATCAATGAGTTGTATGCCATTAAACTGAAAAGCTTTTGCTCAGACAAGGAATTGGTCAAAACTGTCAAGAGAGAACCTACTGAATGGGAGATAATCTTGCTTTTGATTCCTCAGACAGCAAAATAGTATTTAAAAGTTACAAAAAAAACTCACAATTAATATCAAAAACACAAACAATCCAATCAAGAAATGTCCAGAAAGCTTAACAGAAAATTCTCAACAGAGGAATTCAAGCAAGCCAATGAATATATGAGAAAGTGTTCAAAGTCACTAGTAATCAGAGAAATGCAAATAAAATCTACATCAAGATTTCACTTCACTCCAGTCAAAATGGAAAAGATGAAGTATATAAACCATAACAGACCCAGGAAATGTTTCCGGGAAATAGGAACACTGGCACACTGTTGTTAAAATTGCAGACTGGGACACTCGCTCTGGATCGCAATGTAGAGACTCCTCAAAAAAACTAGGTGTGGATCCACTGTATGAACCAGCTATCCCTCTTCTGAGTGTGTTCCTAGAGGAATTAAAATTAGCACATAACAGCCACACAACAAAATCTATATTCATAGCACCTCAGTTTACAATAGCTAAATTATAGAACCAACCCAGATGCCCCTCATTGGGTGATAGGATTCAAAAGCTCTGTGCATATATACATACACACACACATACACACACACACACACACACACACACACACACGCAATGGAGTTCTACTCAGCTATTAAAAGCAATGATATTGCAGCCTTTGAACTTAAATGGATGGTAATGGAAGAAATCATATTGAGTGAAATTAGTCAAACCTAAGAGTTCAGAGTTGAATGTTTTCACTCATTTGTGGAGGCGAGAGGAAAAATCTGGTCTTGGGTCAAATGTTGTCAAATGCATGTATTAGAGTCAGCAAAGGCGTAGCAACACCTAATCTAGGGGAATCATGGCTATATGGGGAGGAAATGGGAGAGTAGGAAGGAAGGGTGAGGGATGGATAATAGGAAGGGATCTAGGGAGACAATCAACAACAGTGTACTGTTTAACCCCCCCCCCCGAAACCAAATAATACCTATGCAATCATTTAATTCTGGAATATTAACAAGTTAAATATTTATAAAAGTTGCATGGGTGAAAAATAGAAGAATCAAGAGACTTGTGTATGGGTGATGTGAGAGTCACTCTGGTTTAGGATCAAATGCATATCATATTGCTACTTTATACACATTAGTGGTTGCAGAAGAGCTCAACTCCTCAATAAAAAATTTTTAAAACAAGGAAAGCCTATAGTCCCTTAAACAATTACTTCTCATTTACACCTGTCCTAGACTCTAGAAGCCACTAATGCTTCCTGTCTCTATGGATTTAGCTATTGTGAAAGTTTCAAATAAATTTTATCATCATCCATTTATATCACATTTGGTGTCTGACATATTTCACTTTTCCAGAATTAATGAATTATACATGTGTATTATGTACAAATATTTCATTCCTTTTTCATGCTGAAAGATATTAAATTGTATAGGTATCCTACATTTGGTTCATCTGTCATCAGTAATGATCTTTTTGGTTATTTCTTTTTCTTAGCTATTATGAATAGTACTGATATAAATATTTTTATACAAGTTTGTGTTTGACCATTTATTTTCAATTCTTTTGTTTTTACCTGTAAGTAGCATTTCCAAGTGATATCCTAATTCTATATTAACCTTATCAAGGAGTTAGCAATGTTTTCTTCAGTGTTCTTATGCTCTTATGATTCATGAAAGACTGTTGCAAATTTTCCATATCTTTGGCTGCTTCTAGTTTTTAAAATACATAAATATGTGGTGATTAGGTTTATTCTCATCACTTGTATAATATTTACAGTTATTTGCATTGGATTAAATACACATTATAACAAGAATGATATTTTTAATGCTAAGTATTCCATAGATAGGTTAAATTGATTGGATTTGTTCTATTTTATTTTTCTTTTAATAGTGTAGTTGGTAGATACATGATTGCAAAAGCTTAAACCTTTTCTCATTAAAGAAACTGTGACTATGCTAGCTGTAGGAGAGTTTTGAATACTCAGACTGCCACCACCTGTACAATGTAGGGGACTGGAACCATGCTCAGGTGATCATTGCCCTGCCTGCAGGTGCTCATTCAAGTACCTATGAAATCAATGTCAGAGAGCTTTTCATTCAGCCACACATCCTAGCCAGACTATGCAATTTCCATGAGAGAAGGTCAACTCTATTCCGAGCAGACTGTCTCTTAGAACATGTAGGTCAATATTTATCTGGCAGCATAGAATTGCTTTATTCCAATTACTTGCCAGGGAATACAATCTCAAATTCCCTTTTGCCCAGTATCTATCTATCAAAGACTCTTCTGAGAACAGTCTATTTGTGGCCCATTTCTGCAAGGCTGTTCTGTTTATCAGTTCTTCCCCACAGTCTGAAATCTACTAGACAATCACAAGAGTGAGCAACTGCATCATGTCATGTTCTTCTGAATCCTTTTAAATAATTGTAGCTATTGAATTATGTGTTTGTGTAAATCCAACTCCATTAAAAGCAACAACTAGTCATATTATTTATGGTAACAAAGCAATAGAGACTTCCTTTGAGGAGAATTCTTTATGCATTATTTACATATTTGTCCCTTTTTAAAAAATTGAGATTGCTTATGTTTTTCCTGAGAAATTGGATTTGCTTTGATCTTATGAACCAAGTATGTTTTCGGGGAGAGGTAGTGGGGATTAAACCCAGGGTGCTTAACCACTGGGAAGCATCCCCAGCCCTTTTTCTTTTTTGAGACAGGGTTTTGCTAAGTTGCTTAGGGCCTCCCTAAGTGATTGAGTCTAGCTTTGAACTTAAAATACACCTGCTTCAGTCTCTGGACCTGCAAGAATTAATAAATTATATATGTTTATGCAGGCCAGACTGACCATTTCTGTCTTGCTACTGGAAAGCTAAAAACTGTGCTGACACCCATCCCCTGCAAGTGCCTTATTCCCTAAATGTGCATTTTTATAATAAAATCTTTACAGGAATCTGTTAATATGCAGCTTTGTTTTAGTCTGTTTCCAATCAATTCAAATTTATGATATATACCATTAAATATTATCTTAAGTTATCTCTAAAGGAAAAGAAAATATAAACAATGTAATAAATAAGTAGAAAACTAAATATTTGAAAAATGATATTTCCACAATTTTAACTAATAAGTTTGACTCTCCTGAAACCTTTCTTCAATATTAATTTTAATGTAGAATTTAGATAAAATTTTGCAATAGTTTTGGATCTTGAAAATTTCTTATTATATTGAAATCAAAACATAACAGAAATGACACATTCATATTATTTTACAGTCCTTGCTTGAACATATAATTGATTCTTATTCTCACAATGCAATAATTAGATAGTATCAGAGACAAAAAAAATGAAACCAGTTCTCATATATATGTGTGTGTGTGTGTGTGTGTGTGTGTGTACCTGTTATATAACAAATAGCAAATGTTGGATTTACAGAAAAGGGTTCAAGTGATATCTTCTCAGTACTTCATTGGCAATGAAGTATATGATTTTCACAGATTTAATTGTTAAGGATCTCTAGATGGCATCATCCCGAATTTTTGAATGGACCCCCAACAACAATAAAATGATCCTAATAACCGAAAGAAAAATTTACACAACACACAAAAAGGAAAGTTACATGAAGACAAAGTCAGAGCTTGAAGTTGTGTGTACAAACCAAGAAATGTTAAGTTTCTGACACTCATAAGAAATGAGAAATCAAGCATCTGATTTTCCCTCAGATTCCCCAAAAGGAACCAACATTGGCATAACCTTGTTTTCATGCTGTTTGCCTGCAGTACTGTGAGAGAATAATTTTTTCTTGCTTAAGGATACTAAGTTTGTAATAATCTGTTATACCAATTATAGGTAATTAAGGTAGATACTTTGTATTTTAAATTTTCTAGTCTTTGTTAGCTTAAATTTTTGATTCATGATCTGTAGAGAGATGCATAGAATTGTAATGCTATGTATATAAAATCATGAAAGTTATTTGTTTATTTTAAGAGTTCTTTTCATATTTGTTTCTTCAGAATAAGGGTGATGGGTGATGCACTTTGACCCAATGCATCCAAAGTATCTGTCTGCAAACTTTTCACTGTACAATAGGGCTACAATCTTTTTAACAAAAGAGTATCAACTTTCAAAATTTGTATCCTGAAATACTGCTATCAATCTTTCCTCTTGAAATAAGAGTTGAAAGTGGATCATTATTTGGGGGCATCATAAATTAAATACGAATCTGTTCTTAGTTACTGTCATAGCATCTTAAAAAGTGATCAAGCTAATATTATCCTCTTTTCTCCCTATGTTCTATATCGATAATTTTATTTAGGTGAAAATACTAAAAAATAACATTCCAGTTCATTGCTTAAGGAAGAAGAAATTACAAAGAAATTCAGTTTCTGCTAATTGTTGTTGTCATTTTTACCTGAATTTTTATGAGTAAAATGATTTCATGATTCTGAAAATGAAAACTTAATGATGAACTGTCCTTAAAAATGATTCTGCTTCAATCTTATCTTTAACTTTGACTTTGTTATAATGATTGAAATATGGACTTCCCAGGGGCTGGATGAATGGTTCGGCGGTTACGACACTTGCTCGACTTGCGCAAGTACACGGGTTCATATCCCAGCATACACTTACACAACTCAGTGTCAGAGCACTGAAAGCCATGTGAAAAACTCAATAAAAAAATTGATTCTCTCTGTCTCTCTCTCTCTCAGTGTCCTCTCTTTAAAAGGAAAAAAAAAAAAAAAGAAATATGGACTTCCCAAAGGAGTTGAAGTTTGTAACATATTAACTTCACGGGTAATTAAAATTTTATTGTTGATTTTGTCAGAGATTTAGATATAAGCTTTCCTTCTTTGGCATTGTTTTCCGTAAAGATCGATTACTTGATTCAAATGGCAAAGCCTATCTCTGTAATACTCACTTGATTATCAAAATTATTCTAATCAGAAATGTATATTTTTGCTAAGTTTTCTCAAGGCAAATCATGTTTGCTCTATTGGTCCACTGCAAGATGTGCAAAGTGCATATTAATTAATAATAATAATATGCAAATTTTACAGATAGATAAGAAATATACAAGAATATATATATAAGAAATTATACACAAATTTTTAGCCTGGAATTTCCTAATTTTTAATATTCAGTGTCCATCTTTTCCCTGATAATGGGTAAGATAATTTGATAATCTGTGTAGTCGATGAATTATTTGTGCACATTAGGTCATCTATCAGTGCTCTCTTAGTCAAAGGAAACCACCAAGTGTAAAGGTATAGCAAAAAAAAGTCTCTTTTTCCTGCTTTTTATTTGACCATTTTATGCCTCTTTTCAGCCATAAGTCACAGTAGAGTGTATTTTGAAATTTCAAATGACTAGTTACTGAAATGAGATTCAGTTAACTGTCCCAATACATTTTGTCTTTTATGATAAAAGTGGTTCTCTATTCATGTGGAGAGGAATGCTTACATATGACCAGCACTGAGACTACAAGCCTCTCAGCACTGACAACATTGTAGCAATAGAATAAAATAGCTTTGGTTAATTTGCCACTTTTGAAAGCTAGAAGAAATCTGACCCAGATTTAGTAAAGACAACTTGCCAGGATATCACTTCAAATAGAAGTTTCCAGCCCATTGTAGTCCTGTGCTCACACTCTTAAAAGGCTTCAGGGAGAACAGTGAACCACGGGAAGCATGCTTCCTCACAGCTGGCAAGCACAGGTCTGAAAGGGCTCGCACTGTCTCCACTGCAGCCCACTCCATTGCTGCTGCCAAGAGCTCTGGCCACTTAGCATTGATTTCACTCTGCCTTCTGTCACAGGGAAGCCAATCAGAAGAGACTGTTAAATTGTCTCACCTCTGCAACAGACACTGAGCTCCAATAAGTCCAATGTCCAGTAAGTCTTCTCACTTTGAAACACTGGAAAAGGGTCATAAGAACTAAGGGTGCTTTTTTACTGAACTGGAACAAATAGCTACCATGAAAATTCTGAGGAATTTGAGGTTAATTTACAAAAAATAAGATGGGCTAATCACACTAGCTAAAGGAGTCTTAGTTTAACTATTGCTATGATTTATCTTTCTCATAACTGGTAGGGAGTCCATCATTCATGACCTGGTCATTTGATACTCTCAGGCCACACCATTAAAACAAACTTGTAGCTGGTTTAGTTCCTAGCTTCTTGATCCATTTTGATTTGATTCTCATGCAAGGAGAAAGATATGGGTCTAATTTCAACTTTTCTGCAAGTAGCTGTCCAGTTTGACCAGCACCATTTGTTGAAGAGGCTGTCTCTCCTCCATGTAATATTTTGTACCCCTTTGTCAAAAATCAGATGTTTAAAGATTTGAGGGTTTGTTTCAGGGTCTTCTATTCTATTCCATTGGTCTTCTTTCCTGTCTTGATACCAGTACCATGTTGTCTTTGTTACTGCAGCTCTGTAGTATAGTTTTAAATCTGGTATGCAAAACCGCCTGTTTCGTTTTTCTTGTTTAGTAGTGTTTTGGCAATTCTAGGTTTCTTTTTGTTCCAGATGAACTTGAGAATTGCTTTTTCTATGTCAGTAAAGAATGACATAGGTATCTTTATAGGGATAGCATTAAATCTATATAAAGCTTTCAGTAAAATGGCCATTTTTATTATATTAATTCTTCCTAACCAAGAGCATGGGACATCTTTCCATCTTCTTAGGCCATCTTGGATTTCATTCTTCAATGACCGATAGTTTTTGTTGAAGAGATCTTTGATTCCCCTTGTAAGGTTAATTCCCAAGTATTTTATTTTTTTTTCGAAGCTATTTTGAAAGGGACTGATTTTCTGACTTCTTTTTCAGTCCTATTATTATTAGTATAGGAAAGCTATTGATTTATGCATGTTGATCTTGTATCCTGCCACATTGCTAAATCTATTTATGAGTTCAAGCAGTTTACTGATGGAGTTTTTTGGATCTTCCAGATACAGGATCATGTCATCAGCAAAAAGAGATTTTGACTTCCTCTCTTCCTATTTTTATCCCTTTCATTTCTTTCTCTTGCCTAATTGCTCCAGCTAGAGTCTCAAGAACAATATTGAATAAAAGTGGTGAGAGTGGACAGCCAGTTACCTTGCAACTGATGGAAGACAAATTAGGTTCAACACTTCAGCATTTGGGAGTAGGCAAAGACTTTCTCAACATGTCTCCTAAAGTGAAGGAGGTAAAGTCAAAAATCAGTGAATGAGATGCCATTAAGCTAAAAAGCTTTTGCACTGCCAAGGAAACAACCAAAAGTGTCAAGAGGTTTCCTACGGAAATGGAAAGAATCATGGACTATGATTCCTCAGACACGGGAATCATATCCAGAATCTACAAAAACCTCAACTAAAAAAACACAAACAACCCGATCAATAAATGGGCCAAAGAGCTAAATAGAAACTTCTCAACAGAAGACATTGATCAAGCCAATGAATACATGAGAAAGTGCTCTAAATCACTAGTAATCAGAGAAATGCAAATGAAAACTGCATTAAGATATCACCTCAAGCCAGTCAGAATGGCAAAAATGAAGAAAATTAACAATAATAGATGCTGGAGGGGCTGTGGAGATACAGGCACATTAACACACTGTTGGTGGAGCTGCAGACTGGTACAGCCCCTTTGGAAAGCAATGTGGAGAATCCTCAAAATATTAGGGATAAGACCACCATATGATCCAGCTATTCCACTCCTGGGTCTCTTTCCAGGGGATTTAGAATCAGCACATTATGGTGACACAGCAATATCTATGTTCATAGCAGCTCAATTTACAATAGCTAAATCATGGAAATAACCCAGATGACCCTCACTGGATGAATGGATCCAAAAGCTGTGGTACATATATTCCATGGAATTTTACACGCAATTAGAAATAATGATATTGCAGCCTTTGAAGGTAAATGGATGGCTATGGAAGAAATTGTTCTGAGTGAAATCAGCTTAACCCAGAGAACCAAGGGTCAAATATCTTCACTCATCTGTGGAGGCTGGAACTAGACCTTGGCCATTAAGAGAAGTGGTCTAATATCAGGTGTTAAATCCAGATATCATGTAATGTTACACATCCTAATACTTTTTTTTAGAGTTATAATGGGAAGGGGAAGGGAGGGATAAGGGAGGGTAATTGGGGGGGGCACTCCTGGGGATAATTGCAATATCCAGAATATATACACATTTTATACACATTTTATATTATTTTGTTAAAATCTTGTAAGGTTGTTCAAAAATAAAAAATTTAAAATAAAAAAAATTTAATATTGAAAAAAATTATTAATTTTGTTTAAGGATATTTACAAAGTAATCATTATTTTGACTTTTGTTTTGTACTAGGGATTGAACACAACCCTTTTAAATTTTATTTTGATACAGGGTCTCTCTATGGTGTTGAAGCTGGCTTTGTATTTTCAATCCTTCTGCCTCAGCCTCCTGAACAACTGGGATTAGAGGAATTCGCCACAGTGCCCAGCTTATTTTGACATTTTATAAAATGGTAGAAAAGTATAAATGCATTGGTATTTATTTAAGTTCAGATTCCATCTGGATGCCACAGAAATAAATGTAAAAGGGATTTTTTAAGAATGAAAATTTATGTTGTCTTGGATATTAAGGCTATTTCAAAAGATAATTTGAGTTGTTTCCTAAGTATCCTTTCTCATGTCAGTGGAAGATGATGCCAAGGTCCTCTTTGGTTTGATACCCTACTAAGATCTTCTACAGATGGAGTCGCCCCAGGATCAGCACACTTTTGACTTCTGTGTCTTGGGATCTCCTCACTCAATTACAGATAAGAATCATTAGGAAATGAGATGACAGAGGGGTAAAAAATAACTGTTGCAAAAGTTTTAAACATAAAAACAATAATATATTTTAAAAATAGAAAAATTATTCTGCCTCAGAATACAGAGTCTTTAAAAATTTTTAAATTAAAAAATCAATAACAAATAGTTCTTTTCCTGTTGAAAGCTGATAAAACTGGGCAAGATCCTGGACATCTGTGAGAATCTGACCTCTATTTGTATAACTAAAATTAGAAAATCTATTTTGTGAGACTTTCATTTTTTAGGATTAAAATTTTGGCATGTATAAAGTGCTTGGCATATGGAAAAATACATAGTAAATGTATTTTTTTGGTAAATAATAATCTAAACTGTTAACAACCCATCCCATTTTTTTTTTTAACTGGCGAGGCCTTTAGTTGGACTCATTTTAATGTCATTTTAACCTGAAGCAAACAGATCTGGAAAAACAAAACAATATTTGTATGAGATCCCTAATTTTCAAAAACAGGTTTTTTCCCCCTAATTATAGAAATGACACAATCTTTAAATTACAATGATAAGCAAGTTTCTATTAAAAATCAAGTAGTTAATAAATTTTTTCTCTGTGATTTTAAGTTATAGCCTCTTCTTTTTTTTAAGAGAAGAAGATAGTGAAAGAAAGAGAGAGAGACAGAGAGAATCAATTGTTTTCGAATTTGGCTTTCGTTGCTCTGACACTTAGTTAGGTACATGGGTGTTGGAGTTTGAACCCGTGTATTTGCTCACGCCTGGCAACTGCCCTAATCACTGAGCCACCGCTCCCACCCCTCTTGCTTGTTTTAAAATGTAAAATTTTAATTCTGGTCTTTGGAGTTTTATTTAAATGGCCTTTTTTTTCTAGTATTCTCCCTAATGAACTAAACATATTTGGAGCTATTGCAATTAAATCAATTTTGGGTAGATTATAGATTTTGATTAAAATATCTTATCTATAATTAAAGGTTATTATTTACTTAATATCATTAGAAGCATTTATATAGAGATAAAATAAATTTAAGAAAATTATAAAAATACATCATTATGTTTATATAAGAGTTGGAGCAGATCTCAAGGATTAACCAAAATAAATTAATTGACAGATGTGAACATCTTTTAAGATTCTGCAGAACAAATAATCTCCCAGCTGGTAATTCTCACTGAGTCTGCTTGCAGTTTGATTTTCCTCTTGAGGGCATGTAATAGAATCACTGATCTTGCATTCCACATATTGTCATGCAGCATGGCACCTCACAATTTAGTGGTATAACACAATCATTTTAGTATGTTTATGATTTTGTTGGAAAAAGTTCAGGCCAGGTTGTGGAAGACAGCTGTATCTTTTCAACACAATTTGAGTCGTCAGTTGGGCATCTCTAAGGGATAGATACAACTTCGTTGCCCTCGCCTTGGGTCTTGTACCTGCTGCTTTGGAATTTAGTTCTCCTTCATATTCTATGTGCTGGGACTAGAATGTCCCAGATGGACTTTTGATTTCTATGACTGTCACCTGGCCTGAGATCTCTAGAACTGCTGGTTCTGCCCCTCCATATCTTCATCCAGAATTTTTCAAGTTCAATACTGTGGCTGTCTTGTGCTTCCTCATGATGTAGCAATCAGATTAGTTTCACTGCTCACATGAATTTGGGATAGTTACTAAAATGTCTGGTGGCATATACTAAATGAATAATTTTAGCTACTCTAAGTCCATCTTATATTTCATAGAAGGAAAGAAAAACAAAATGATTGATATGTATGTAAATGTTTATATAAAATAATCCAGAAAATCTTATAACCATTACAAATTTTTTATTCTGAAGTTGACCATGTAATTACAGCTGATATTTATAACTATCTTGTTCTAACTTCCAACTTCTTATTCCTTTAGTAATTACCTTCAATAACAAGTTATGGAAATACTATGAGATGTTCTCAGAGAAATTCTAAATTTCAAATATACTTCTCCATCACCTCTGTTATTTAGCAACAACCTTGCTTCTCATTGCTAGTCTGTTAGCCAGGTTTGTTACCCTCTTCTTTGCTTATTGATTTACTGACATGAGGGCATATGACTAAATAGCCTGCCCTATATTTAGCTTAGAATTGCAATTGCAATTGTGCCCCATCTGGAAGCCTTCCTCTTTCAAAAGGGAAAATCAGCAGTATTAGTTTATGAGGACAGGAAAACAGTAATTACATAGGGGGGATCATGCACATTAATAGTAGGTGGAGTTCTTTCTTTGCCCAGCTCTTGGTTGTTGGAATGATGAATTGTGATTACTGGAGAAACAATGCCATATCTATATCGTGGAGTAATATAACACTGCCTTACAGTGCGTCATCGTCTTCTGCATCCCAGTTACTCCTATGGATGAACTCAAGAGGTAATTGCACAGGGCTGGAGCAGTGGCTCAGCAGTTATGGTGCTTGCCCGGCATGTGCAAGGACACGGGTTTGAACCCCAGCATCCACGTACACAACTAATTGCCAGAACGAGAGCCATGTGAAAAACTCAATAAACATCATTGATTCTGTCTGTCTGTCTGTCTGTCTCTCTCTCTCTCTCTCTCTTCTCTCTCTCATGGTCCTTCTCTCTAAATAAAAACAAAATAGTTGGGGGTAATTACACTATGATCTTAGGACGGTAACCTGGGACTGGTTTGATTTCCAAGCACTCGTCCATTGCTGTACTTCATATGAAATGAAATGTATGCTTTGGTCTGAACAAGTGCAGAGGAACTATCAGAGAAAATAAGGCATATCGTAAGTTCAGTATTTTTTTCTAGATCACTGAGGTATAATTTACTTGGTATAAAATTTACCCATTACAACTTTGCCATTTGAAGCTTTTTAGCAAAATTTCAAAGTTCTGCAGCCATCATCACAGTTGGGACATAATTTATAGCCCTAAGAAGTCCTTTCATGCTCATTTGAGGTCAATCTTCACCTAGAGCTCCAGGGCCAGGTCACCACTTGCCTGCTCTCTGCTTCTACCGACCTGTCTTTCCTAGAAATTTATATAAACGGAGCCATGTGGGGTGCAATCTTGTGTACCTGGCTTTCCTCACTTAGCACAATCTTTTTGAGGTATCTCCAGGTAGCCGCATGTATCTGAATAAATATTATTCCATTGTATTGATAAACAAAGTTTGTTTATACATTCATTGGTTGATAGATGTTTTAATAGTTTTCAATTTTTATCTATGACTAAAGTGGTTTGAACACATATAAACAAGTATTTGTATGAAAAGTTTAAAATGTTATTTTCTTAAGTAAATATTTTGGACTTTTACTGGTAGGCCCTTTACTATGTTTGTTTTTTTTTTTAAGTGATAAAATGTTACCAAAGTGGGGCTGGAGCGGTGGCTCAGTGGTTACGGCACTTGCCTGGCATGTGCAAGTACACGGGTTCAAACCCCAGCAACCCACGTACACAACTAAGTGTCCAAGCAACGAAAGCCATGTGAAAAACTCAATAAAAATTGATTCTCTCTGTCTCTCTCTCTCACTGTCCTTCTCTCTTTAAAAAAAAAAAAATGTTACCAAAGTATATGTATCATTTTGAATTCTCACCAGAAATTCATTAAGAGTCCTACTTTTACATATCCCCACCAAGAATACGTAATGTCCTTTTAGTGTGTTCATTCCAGTTACTGTGAAAGGTTTGCATTTACATTTTCCTAATGATCAGCGGTACTAATCATCATTCACATACTTATTCAGCATTCACATATATAATTATTTATAGAAATGCCCAGAGTTAAATATTTGTCTTTTATTATTGAGCTGTAAACATTGTTTATTCACTTTGAATGCAAGTCCTTTATATTATATATGATTTGCAAGCAACTTATCTGATTCTATGGTTTGTATCTCATGTTCTCCATTGATGTCTTTTGAGAGACTTAGGTTTAAGTTTATAAAGTGTTATTAAATTTATAATTTTTACCTTCATTGATCACGGTTTTAGTAATGTATCTGAGAACTCTAACTCGTCCAAGGTCAGTGCTATCTCATATTTCAAATTTTATATTCTAATTTTTATAATCCAATTTGTGTTAATATTTGTTTTAGTGTAAGATATGAGTCATCATGTAGCACAAGGATACCTAATTGTCTCAGAACCATTTATTAAACAGTTTTCATTCCCCATTAATTTCTTTGTAGCACCTGGTCATGGTGATTTCTCCATGAGACCAAAAGTGCAGAATAAAGAGAGGAGACAAAAATACTAAGAATACACACCACGGACCTTGTGCCACTGCTCTGATCACTTGCTGTGACTTTGCGTAGTCTATAGGTCAAGTTTCACATATTCCACTTTCGTTTGATGATGGTATGCTGCAGATTGCACCCACATTTAAAGTTTGGTGCATCGGTCCATAAACATTTCATTAGGGCAGTTCAGTAACATGGGAAAATGCTGTCTCATATGCGAGCACTCAGTGTTTACTACAGAAATCTGGACTTCAAAGAATAATTGATTTTAAATTCTCAAGGTTGACCTATGATTTTTCAAAAAGAGTCTGACAAGCCAAAGTCTCCACAAAGCATTCCTGTTTGCCACTGACAGTTTACCAACAACATCTTCTGGTTCAGACAGTGAAAGTGAAAAACAGCTGGCACAGAAGCCTGGACAGGTGGCTACATCACCCTACAATATACCACGGAAGTTCTGGTACTTCAACCTTATGTGATTTTAAGTTACCTTTTGGGTCGAAGCTTCAACTAAACAAAACATCAAACCTTTAGCCATTGAAGTTAACACAAAAAACCAAGAAACTGATTAATGAATCCCATTATGGTTTGGATGCTTGGTGTCCCCTAAAAGTTCATGTGTGAAACAATGCAAGAAGACTTAGAAGAGAAATGTTTGGTTTATGAAATCCTTAATCAATCAGTGAATTATTTCTTTGAAGGGATTAACTGAGTGGTAACTGAAGGTGAGTAGCATGTGGCTAGAGGAAGTGGGTCATTTGGGGACTGTCTTTGGGGTCTATATTTTGTATCTGGCAAGTGGATTACTTCTCTCCTTCCTAAGGTGATGCCTTGGGCTGCTTTCCTCTGCCACACTGTTCCACTATGATGTCCAGTCTCACCTCAAGCCCTAGAGAATGGAGCCAGTCGTCTATAGTTTGAGACTTCTAAAACCATGAGCTCTCAAAAAAACTTTTTCTCTCTAAAATTGTTCTTGTTGGGTCTTTTAGTCACAGCAGTGAAAAAGCTGACTGAAACAAATCCACATCAATAAAACAACATACCACAACATTACACTTTCTGCCAAGGTCCAACACCTGTGCATTATTTCTTGGTATGTTCTCCAGATTTCAGTTAATATTACTGTAAAATCTCACAATTATTAGTATCTGTGTGGCAGTTCTCCACTAGCTACATTGCACAAATTACTGTATGTGTCCTGCTGAGACATGTATCTGATTATAGGTCTAGGAGCAAGGAGAGGTGGTAGGACTCTGTCTTCAGAAATTTTAGCAGCAATTCCTTCAAGGAAGTTATCTCAGGGGAGGTTGTTACACATTCTTCAGTAAAGGGGAAATCAGTATTCTACTGAGGAAAAGACTTTGGAGAATTTAGTTGTCCAAGGTTTAGGATTTGTTAGAATCTTCCCATACTGTCACTTTCACATGGTTCACCTAAGTGGAAGGTAAAAGAGAAGAGTTCATCAGAAAGACATTGGCATAAACCACAGTACATAACAAACCAGGAAAATAAAGAGATTCAAGGGGGACAGATTGAACAAAGAAGTTGAATTGCTGCAGAAAGACAGGAAAATCAAGAACTTTTAGTCCAGAGTCCTCGTTTCTTCAGTGTAAAGTTTCCAGGGTTTGCACCTTTTGAAACAGTCATTAGTGTCCTTCTAATGGTTTCCAATTCTCTGTGACCTTTATAAATTAAAGCATACTGTATTAAATAAAGCCATATTTTTGCATGTAATATAAATTGCATGGGAAAAAATGATTAACATTGATATCAAGAGCAAGACACAGAATCTTACTAAAATGCAAAGCACTCATCTTTATAAGGGTTCATAATTTCTAAAAGCATTTTAAAGGATATTATCTGAGCAAATACACATAAAATTCTTTTCAAATTATAAATTTTATAAGAAAAACTGTCACTATTATTGAAATACATATTAGCTAACACTAAAAATAATAGAAATTGCATTTGTATATCACAACACATCAATGATTCATGTTTAGTATGGTGTTTACTAAAGCCTTTCAGCATTTCTTGGCCTATTACTAAATCACAGATGGTCTCTTCTATACTCTCATAACTGTTTCTTATGAAACTTCGCAAAATAAAATGTATCCCAATTTCTTGGCAATACAATTTGGTATCATAATCTTGTTATTTTGATTAACTGTGTGCAGGTGTCAGGACATCAGTACTTATTCAATTTATGTGATAAATATTACATTTGTATATATAATTGGTAAATCAAATTTAAGCCAAAGATTGATTACAATTTTTGGGGAAGCTCTCCCCCATATTAGCAAAGATGCTTTGTCACCACTTCTAATATAGAATCCAATTGATGAGATTACATTGAGGTTTTCTATCACTCAACTAGCTGTCTACATATTTGTAAGATTGGGAATTAATTTTTCAAGTGTATTTCTTAATCATACCATATGTGTGACTTTGACCTACTCATTTGGTATAATGAGTGAAATAAAATATTATAGTGTTTATTTAACAATAAAATATATTTGGTTGTAAAATTAGTAAGGTTTTACACAGAAGAGACATATGACTTGATAACTGGTTTCTTACTGAAAGGAGACAAAAGGAATAGGCACAAAATTAGTATGAGTACTATTGTCATTTGCAATGTAAGATTACATAAAAACAGATGAAGTAGGCATAGTAAGTGTATGTAATTTATATGAAATAAAGAGAAAAAATGCTTACATCCTACTGATTATCACGTTTGACTAAAGTAGCTAATTGTAAAAATGTGGAGATAGAAATATAGCTATATACTGGAGATAGAAATATAGCTATATATTTGTGCATATGCGTTCATGTGCATCAGTATACATTTGTGCACATGTGTATAAATATCTACATGTACATATATCTTTACAATGAATTTTACAATAAAGCATTCTGTGAATTTTTTTCATTAAAGGATTTATTTTTTAAGGTGCTAGTGTGTATTTTTATTTTTTCATGTTTTATTGCCTTATTGTAACTATATATAGTAAAAAATTTGTTATAAGATATTTATGCTTGTACACAATACAACAATATTATTTGATCAATCCCATTCCCCAGTAAGTCCCCTTTTTCTTCCCTCCTTCCTATACCTGGTCTTCTAATAATAATAATAGTAATAATTTTTTAAAAGGAAATCAATAGAGTAAATCAAGCTGATCATGGGAGAGAGTAGAAGAGAAAGAGGGAAGGTAATAGTAAACAAGATTGATCAAAATATATATGTGAATAGCATGTGTTTGTATGAATATGACTTATGAATTTCGCTATTATATATAACTATAATGTACCAATAAAATAGATATGATGGGCTTATTTCTGTGGATTGCAAAAATGTCTTTTCCCATTAAGCTTTCTTTATTTCAAGTTTTCCCATTTATCAATCCTTGGTTTAACACATTTTACACTTAATTCATCATAATTGATTGATACTGACTACTTTAGGAGGAAATTCTTTAACTCTGAGTATTGGAGACATTTAACTTTACTGAAAAGAAATGGCACAGGGGAAATGGAGGAAAAAAGTAGATGTTAGAAAATGTACTCATTTGTAAGAAAAAGACTCCAGACATGGTTTAGTTTCTTAGGCTGAAAAAAAACTTATTGAAATTAAATTGATATAACTAATAGAGTGCAAATTTTGTGGTCTTTCTGTTAAAATGAAATTACAAATTAAAATCCTTGAAACTTAATAAGACATGAACATATTCAGAGACTGTGTAATGAAATACAAACCAAACAAATAAAAACCAACAAGATAATGATATTTTAAAACAATTTCAAACCAACAAGATAATGATATTTGAAAACAATTTCAGTATTATTCACTTATGAGACACATAACCTTTGAGAAATTTAATCAATAGAGTAGACATTGCACATCATGTATTGGTGGGTATGCAGGTAGAGAATGATATTATGATCATTCATATTTTGCTAATCAGAAATATGAGATACAAAGAATTTCAGCTACAGAACCAGCAACTGGCAGCTCACTTGATCAACCCAGGTCTTCTCACTTTAGAAACCGCTTTGTTGGTATTGTTGGTTCCTTTTATCTTATCCTCATTTGCTTTCCTGAAAATAATGAAATGCTGATGTTTTTTGTAACCAATGAACTGGCTGTTGAGCCAAAACCTAAATTCTTGATGAAAGTTATATACATAAAGTTGAAATAAAGCTAACTTTTCATATTCCAATAGGAAAATAATCAAAATTTTACAAGTACATTGAATATATTAATATTATATTTTCATCTACTGGAATGACTAATATAAACATGTTGGGAATATCCACTATCAAATTTTTTTAGATAATAGCTTGCACTAATTTATGAAAAAATTAAAAATGTCACATATGCAAAGGCAGTTAATATTGCCAGAATATGGCAATGTATAAGACCATCAAATGCAATTTTTATGCTTTTAACATTACCCCCCGAAAATATATGTTTACATTACTTAACATCCAAATATTGTTACTAAATCTTAACTACAGTGACAAGTTATCCTGGAAAAGACAAAGCATATTATATGCACAAGTGGAAGGCTACTATGAAGATAATTTCTATATATTATTTAATTACTTTGATATCTTCAGCTACTGTACTTTTGTTCTCACCAAACAATACATCTTTGTTCTTTTATGTTTTGTCTAAATTTCTTCCTGCGGTTCAAAACATTGTTACCCTTGCATTTTCTTTTAATAATTTATTTCAAACTGCTCATTCATTCCAATACTGTTGCACCAATGACACATTAATCTTCTATAAATAGGGCAAAGGCAACCATGTTGGAATGTTGTAGAATTACTATTAGATCACAGAGTTTGTGCAACACTTACTATCGTTACATATAAGGTATAAACTCCATCACATGCTACCATGCCAGGGTTATATATTGTCATATATGATGTGAAGAATCACACAAACACCAATATTAACATTAAATGAGGAAATAAATTAAAAGTAGAAGGTAAAAGGACTGCAAATGCTGGCAGTTTTGCCTTCATGAGGAATCTGGGCCTGCTTTCCTAGCCTCATTACTCACCAGAGCCTGTAACTGTGGCATTTTGATGAAGGTTGTCTTGATGTGATTGGTTGCTTTCATTTTTTAGATGTTAGAAACAGTCCAAGAAACAAAATAATATATCAAACGATGTAAGAGAAAATGAATTCAGGAACTTTATGCATAGTATTTTGAATGATGAAGGCAAACTTGCCAGAAAACAAAATTATGCCAGCTGACATATAGAAGGCTAATAAAACAGAAGTAATTCACAAGTACAAAGTAAGCTTCAGAAATACAAAATGGTATCTGTACCTGCCTACATCTATTCAATTAATGTTAGTTTTACTACCTAATCTTCTACAACTCTACCTTGTTCACTCTCTTTCTCTCCATGTTCCATATGCTTAGAACACACTCAGTAAACAGAAAATAATATTGAAGCTATCCTGGCATGATTATTGAAGTGATTGTTTATTTTATACTTTTCTTCACATATTTAATAACTGTAAGGATTTGAATGAGGTTACATTTTCTGGTTTTTGGTGTAAATCAAATAACATACACCATTACCTCAATGTCTCTCCCTTGAAAAAGCCTCTTGAAACTATTTTTCAAAACAGTTAATTTTGATGAACTAGTAAGTATTTCTGATTATTGATTTATTAATGTAATTTTAAGTTGAGAAATAATCTTGGAGATTATGTAATAGCACCATTTTGTAAATGATGAAATAAGTGAATACCACAGAATAGATGACTCTCCCATGGTAGTACCGTTTCTAAGTATATATCTCTACTTGTAACAGGATGAAAAATACTTGTTCTGGCAGAAATCAATATAAAAAGTAGAGAAAAATAGATTTCTCTTGAAAGTCCTATTTATACAAATGCATTATCCTTTTTGCAGGTTCAAGGACTGTGGAAATTCTGTGTATTGAAAAATGCACAGCGCTTACCTCTTTTTCAATTAAAAATATATAACTTCATAATTTATCAGTTCACAGCCAATAAGTTAAGCTTAAAATGAATAAAGTAAAATATTGCATGTAAAGAATATTTAGTATATTTGAAATAATTTAACTTTATTGTGCTTAAGATTATCTGTCGGTCCATGTTATTTGGAGCTCTGATTGTACCGGTGGAAGAATTGTGTTTGTCCATAGGTGCTGTACTAGACATTGAAAAGTATTTTATGTACCAGTGTACATAAATTCGTAATCAGTATTGAGTATATTTTAATATATAAGGGACACAAACAAAATATTTGTACAAAATAATGGAAATTTCTAAGTTTGAAAGTGGTACTTTAAATCCTTGTCTTTCACTAACACAGATATGAGCAAACAAACGTTTTCCTTAATGTGCTGACATCTGCATGTGTACCAAGAAATTCAGCCTAATATAATGAAATCCTTTGCAAACTTCAGATATAGGCCAATTTCCCTCAGATCTCTTTAATACAGGTCTACGTAGAGTGTGTAATAAGACAATTCTCTTTAATCACTAAACTCTAAAGTCAAACCAGAATATTATAAAGGAGCATGAGATGTCTCTTGGGACCTACCTGGCTTACAAGAGAGGTTACACAAGTATCCATCTTTGATTGCAATGTACACCATGATTGTTTAAATGAAATCAAAGGAACAAGTGTTATGACAATAATCAGGATGGACATCTGAGAAGGTCATCCCCAAGTGGAACTCTATTTCCTTATAGTGTATCAAGCCCAAGCAGGGAAGTCTCACTGGGTGATATTTTAAAAGGAGTCACTACACTGATAAAAGAATATTTACTCATTTGTGTACTTTATCAAAATTTTAAAAATTTGATTGTTACTGGCTTGACTTTTCCATTTAATTAAAGATGGTATGTCTATAAATCATACAATAAATCACAGCCTTTAAAATTTTCATCATGTTTTGATTCTGTCAAATAAACAAAAAAGCAAACAAATGCAATCCTCTAATTTACTCTTTTAACTACTATTAATTGAAACAAAATATAACATTTCTTTAACTTCTCCTTTTGCCAACAGGAAATACGAATTTTCAGTCTTCCACAAGGTGTTCATGTGTGTCTATATTTGGATATATAAATAGAGACATATGAAGACACACCCATATGTTTGTATTTGGAATTTATATTTCTAACAAATTCGTTAAGAGTATCATTTTCCTAAAGGATATTTTTGACATTAAAATGAACATGGTTTATAAATTGTTTCTAATCAATTTAATTGCATATATCTTTATTGATAAAATTGTATCAAGAAAATAATTACTTATCTAAACTAAGTATTAGAAATAGTGAGAAAGAGGAAGCACAGGAACAGAGAGCAAAAGAGACAGAAGGAGAAAAGTAGCAAAATCTTGAGTTTTAAATTTCATTGAAGGATTGGGAACAATGATTCATTAAATCACACAAGGTGAAAATATTCTAGCATTTAGTAATCACGTAATACAGAAAAATTTCTAAGGGCATTTTTTGCATGTGGACATTCATTCTTCAAATAAATCTTTACAAAAACAATTTTTGTAGTTGTCTTTTAATTTAATTTAATTTATTTATAGGTACCAGGGATTGAATCCAGGGGTGCTTAACAACTGAGCCACATCTCTAATTCCTTTAAAAAAAAAGAGAGAGCGAGAGAGAGGGATAGTGAGAGAGAGAAAGAGACAGAGAGAATCAATTTTTAATTTAGTTTTTCATGTGACTGTCATTGCTCTGACACTTAGTTGTATATGTGGTGCTGGGGTTTGAATCCACGTATTCACACATGTGGGGCAAGCAATGTAACTGTCAAGCCACCATTTTTTTTTCTTTTTCTTTCTTTCTTTCTTTCGTTTTTTTTTTTTTTTTTTTGAGGCAAGGTCTTAGTATGTTGCTTAGAACCTTGCTAAGTTTCTGAGTCTGACTTTGAACTCACAATTCTCCTGATTCATGCTCCCCAGTCTCTGGGTTTACAGCCATGCACCAGTGTGCCCAACTATAGTTGTCTTAATCTGTTCAAAGGACTATAAAAAACTACACTAGACCAAGTGGTAAATAATAAAATTTTAATTCTCACAGGTCAAAACAAGGATTTCAAGATCAATGCGTCACTTCTGATGCAACATCACTTCCAGAGTCATAGGGCCATTTTCTTCTTGCTTCTTCACCTCACAGAAGAGGCAAGAAAGCTCTTCCTTGAGTCCTTTATATCAGGTCATTGATCTCCACCATTATGGTCTAATCACCTACTACATGCTCCACTCAAAATATTGTCACACAGGGGATAAGGATTTCCAGCTAGGATTTTTTTTTTTTAAGAGAGAAGGACAGTGGAAGAGAGAGAGAGACAGAGAGAATCAATTTTTATTGGGTTTCTTCACATGTCTTTCGTTGCTCTGACACTCAGTTGTGTACATGGGTGCTGGGGTTTGAACCTGTGTAATCGCGCATGCCGGGCAAGCACTGTAATCACTGAGCCACCGCTCCAGCCCCCTCCAGCTAGGAATTTTGGAGCAGTACTTTCAGCTTACAGCTGGGGCTAGGTTTAAAATTCACATCTAATCCAAATGACTCAGCAAGGGTAGCACTCTAATGATCAGAGGTTTCAGTGTAAAAAAGAGGATGATCATAAGACCATTTTAGGGAACTCAGCACTTTGCAATGACAAAGAGGAGAGACTTGATGGTGGCTTTGGGTCAGGGAATGGAAGAAGATGTCCTGTAACCCAACCTACAATCCAGGAAATACAGATCTGCTTGTGTCTTTTCTTACTAACTACTATAATCTTCCTACCACATTCTAAAATGCAGAAGCGTGGCATTAGCAAAAAAGGTGTGGCAACACAGATGGAATAGATGGTTGTGCTCAGGCACTGGGAATGCACTGGAATGAGCACTTTCCATGCAATCCTCATCCTGGTCCCAAGTACCTAAAAAACACCCTAACCATTTGAGTAGCAATACTCCCCCAGCCATGCAAGAAGGTGGGGAGAAATTTAATTGTTTGACTATCAGTCCACATAGTCTGATCTTTCTGGAATCACTGAAGAAGTTTTCATTTTTTTTTTTTGTTTTCTCATCCACATACTTGGACTCAGAATGCTTCGACATAAATAGATATGTTCAGGAAAACAGACCAACTTGCCAGAAAACTAATCATTTTCTCCACTCGCGATTATCCACTAGTGATGCAAGCAAAAACTCCCACTCCACAGACTAACAATTCAGGATGAACAAAAAAGCTACTACTCATGATGCACACTGACACATCTTGTTGTATAGACCATCGTAGATCAAACTATCTTAAATCAACTGCAATAATGTGTATGCTCACCATTTAGATATAAAATCCTCCTCACATTCTGAGTTGCTCACCAACTGTGAAGACTGAGGTACTAGCACTGAATAACTTGATGATAAGATCACTTAATATACTTGGGCGGTATATAGAATCCATACAGAATCATAGAAAGAAAATTAGTGAATGTGCCCAAGGGTCATTTCACAAACTTTCACTTGTGTCATGCCAGAAAACAAGAATACAAATGTTCAATAAATTCAAAAAATGTAAGACTGGCAGTGTATGAATGTTGATAGCTATCAGAATCACCACTATAATTGAATTTGTTTAACTTTTTATATAAAACCTTTTATAAACAAAGGTGTAATTTCTAAAATGTTCAAAACAACTGAATATAATTTATTTATGTCATATTACACCATCATGGACATATAATTTTACCAGAACTTGCCTATATCATACAATTTCCTTAGCATTTCAGTACTGAATTTTTAAACTTAAAAGAATATATTGAAAGTGCATTATTTCTTCATTTGCTCAAAATCTTTTCCTCTGTCACTGGGAAGAGTGATTACTTTTTCTTAGGATAACAGTGGTTTCCTCTCAGGTGCACACTGAGATTAATTCATCCCTGCCTGCAGTATGTTGGCATGTGAGACTCTTCCTTGTCTAATCCCAGCATTGTCTCAATTTAGTTACAGTGATTAGTTCAGAAATGACCATGTGATTAAGGCCAGACCAAAATAAATAATTACATGAATAAAAAGTATCTAAACCCTATAAAGTTAAAATTTACAATTTCTATTTTTAATCAACTTTGTTGTTACTATCACGAAATGTAGTGTTATAATGGGGAGACAACATAGAAGATTTGAGATGTGAATGATCAGATTCACTTAAATTTTGGGTTAATAGACACTAAATAGCAGCAAGTACATGAAAAATAGTCTATTACTTTAAACAATGGTCCTTCACAAGCAGGAAGGACCTGTTCAAAAATCAAATAGTCAAATTTGAATTGTGATCTAATAATTAGTAATTTGTAGTGGAAAAACAAATGCATCTTTTTTTTGTTTCAGGCATTCAAGTATTTTGAACTGTTTCACAGTTGAAAGATGAATGACACAGGCTTGGGTTGTGTGTAATAAACAAAAAATATGAATTCTAAATTCATTGCCTATTTTCTAGTTCTACCATCATGAAAATACACATAGTTTAGCATTATAAGCAAATTGATTAATGTTTGCCAAAATAACACTAAGATTAAAAAATACATAAATATTTAATTCACTTTTCTTTCCACTGACATAAATTTTCATTGAGTGGTAATTTTCTTTTTAAGATATTAAGAAATTCTTCAAGTAAAACTAGACAATGTTCTTTATTTCAATCTGTTTATATTTTCATAGTATTTGTCTTTTATGTTTTACTGCAGTGGTGAGATATGTACTCAAGTTTCTTAAATAAAAAATTTGGATTTCTGGAACATTTTTCAGAAATTAATGAAATTATCACAATTTCTGAAACATTTCTAACATTTTAGGTTTCAGAATGACTTTTTGAGGTTGAATGTAAGGAAATAGGATATAAATATGTTCTTCTTTGGAGAGAATAATATTTAGTAGAGAAACTTACTACACTGTACACTTTTTAGTTGAACCTTTAAAGTTAAAATAAAAATTACAATCACTTTCATAAATAAGAATTTATTATATACCAATAGATTTAAGAAAAATTTTAAAAATTATAACCATGGTGGATACCTACTCAGAGATTAGGAAATGTGATTATACACAATTAGAAAAACCTCAGTTCCAAGACACACACACATATAAACCCACGTGTACACACACACACACACACACACACACACACATTGTCTTTTGCCTTATTTCAATTTTAAAGGAAGTATAATTAAATAAGTATTTACACATAATAGTTTTGACACATTTTCATCTTTAGAATGTTTTAATTCTAAACTCACTGTTCACTTCTTATATCTTTTCTATGCCGTCACTGTCTGTGCTAACTGATCATCTCTACTGACCACATTCCCTAAAATCAGATACAAATGTTATTTTCACATCAATTTAATACTTAGCAATTTTAAATCAGTTTTTCTGCTGCCTTAATAATAATATTCATACAGTGTTGTATGTAACAGAACTAAGTTACTTGTTATTTTAAGTAAGGAAGCATTTTATTCTTTAACAAGGACCAATGATATTTTGAAAATATAAAGTAGTAAGTCCCAGCAGGCAGCATGTTTTGGGAATGGACTACAAGGAGATATTATACTTTATGGTATATAAACTTGACTGATAAGGATCACCTGGAAGATTTTTTAATAATACAGATTCCCAAGACAAAAGCCAGATTTAACGAAGCTGGATTCTCCAGGGAAGAGGCTTGGGATTCTGTTTTTAATAAGAGTCTCTGATGACTTACACAATCTGATGATTAATTTGAAAATGAAGTTTAAAGTTGGATGCATGTTATGACTGACAATAATAGGTGTGAAAGTTCTCCTTTCATGCTCAGACATTTAATTTTCCCAGTAGATAAGGAATCATTGGACTATTTTGATTATAAATGAATGAACAAATAGGTACCATAGGAAGATAACTCTGGCAGCAATGCAACAAAGCATTTGAAGTTACAAACAAGAAAACCAAGGGACATACATGTGACCCATTGAAGTAGACTCCTGTCAGGACAGTGAATACAGCCTTCATAAGGAGGGATGGAATGGAAAAACATGACAGAGTAGCCTTATTTTGACTTGCTCATTAAATATAAGAAATAAATTGCTAGGACTACTATAACAAAATGCCACAGACTGAGTGATACAGGAGTTTATCTTCTCAGTGTTCTGGATGCTGGAAATCCAAGGCCAAGGTATCATCAGGCTTTGCTAATTCTGAGTCCTCTTTTCCTGGTTTACCCTGCTGTGTCCTCCCGTGGCCTTCCCTCTGTGTGCATAATCCTGACCTCTCTTTTGGTTTCCAAAATTCCAGTCAGATTGGATTAGAACACACCTTGAAGACCTCAGTTTAAATGGAATCAACTTTTCAAAGGTCTGCAAATGCAGTCACAGTTTGAGACAGTAGGGTTTAGGTTTCAGCATATGAATTTTGATAATGAGGAAAAATTATTTGATCAATAAAATGCATAAAGATCTGGAGATTCCAAGGATAATGGCTTTGGCAACTAAGTAGGTGCCAGTGTCATTTGTGAAGATAAGGAATATTTGTGGAAGTCAAACAAATGAATAATAGACCCATTTGAATATGCTATGTTTGCTTATGAGAAATGAAACCAGAGATTCAGAGAGAGAATATAAATGCGTGTGTATTTCTCTGTATGCATAGATTAGCTACATATAATAGTATCACCACATTAAAAAATAAACTATAAAAAAGGAAAAATGAATGATAAATTGTTCTCATATTTACACTTTAAAATATTAAAAATTATTATCATTGATAATTTAAGATTAATTGATGTTTTAATATCATTTCCATCAGTGAATTTAAAGCTATTTTCTTTATTTCTATGCATTCTTCTTAGTTGTGCAACCAACTTCAGTCTATTTAATGATAAAGATTGATTTGCATATTTCATCTATTTAAGTTATAGACATTACTTAGCCTTTCTGGATCCTTACTTGTAGCTGAATGAAAGTATAGAGTGATTAATTTGGTATTTTATTACTAGCACAATCTTTATTACCTTGATTATCTTTCTAGGAAGAATGGGTTTCATAGCCATTTGATACATTTCAAGGTTTTTGCCTCTTTTGTATATATTCTTTATGAAAATGATTTAAGAATAAGTCCTTCCATTTAACTAGATCATGCAGCACCATAAGATTCAACAGCTTTTCCATATGATGGATTACAGATGCATGCATACACAAGATGACAGACTTCCAACCCAAAATTAAATAGCTCAGAAAATATTTTAGACTTCAATCTGTGGCAAAAGCACATTTAAAGCATATGAAGCAGAAAGTATTCCAGAAAATATTCTAAGGAAATGTTCAGTGACTTTTTTTTCCCTTCTGGATGTTTGAGAGAGTCATCAGAATTTTGAGTCATCAATTTGCAAATAAATCCTATCCTAGCAACACAAAGCCCCTCACTAATGAAATGTTATTTTAAGAAACTCCTTATTTGTACATGAATACTGGCTTATTTAAGCAAGAAGCTTATTACTTTTAATTATATATGTTATTTTCAATGATAACCGATGTAATTTTCTATTTTACTTAGTTTTAGAAGAAAATTTATGAAAGTTGTACAATAAAATATATTTCTAATTGTGTAATTTTACATGATTCCTGGATTTGTTTTTTTGAAAACACCAAAACTACTGATTCTTTGCCAGCCCACTTCCAGTAAAATTTAAAACATTGCAGTGAGTTCATACCAGTTGTGGTGTCAAATGTACATATGTATATATATGCATACATATATATATACAATGTGTGTGTACATGTATGTTCTTGTATGCATAATTTCATGTGTTTGTTTTAGGCATATTTATTAACATTTCCTTTGAAAATTATTTCTACAGTATTTCTATAATTATCAACATTTCATTTAAGACAGATGTTTTATTTTTGTTGTCCTTGACTTTTAGACAAGGGCAATTCAAACTAATGTAATAGTATAGGAATTTGAATTTGCATATTCATTTCTTTCCCATAAGGATATGGACAACTAATTGTTAAAGTGGAAAAATCTCTGAGACTTCAAAGGTAACTTATAAAATTTTTATTATTATTCATTTTACACCATCTGCATGGTAGTAATAAATCAGTAAAAACAAAATACACCCATGTGTTTCTTCAAAATGTAATTCAGTCTTCCTCCTCTTCCAAACTGTTTCTCACTATCCACTAGTGGTGATATTTAAACAAATATGGTGGATAGATCATTGTGTCTTTCCATCTGGAATTACCTGGAGGTGGATCCTTGGTGAAAGCTCTCACTGGTTTAAAGCCAACATCATGTTTCTAGTGTATCAGTTCCTTCTATATCCTTTGTAGATAAAGTTGAGATTGTTTTTTAAAATTTTTCTTAACTTTTACTTTATTTTGCAATCTTCTTACAAAATGGGAGAATCAAACTATAGCATCTAATTTCAAGAAGGTGATGACATCCAGCAGGGAAATGTCATTGAGTTGCCCAAACACCTTGACAAATGTTTATCTCTCTGGATGTTTTGGAGATGTTGAAGCATCTTTCTAATTGCTAGACACTAGCATATGGGTATTTAAAAGATAATTGTGTGTGTGTGTGTGCGTGTGTGCGCGTGTGTGTATGTGTGTGTGTTTCTGTGCAGTTTTATATTAACAATTAGAGGATGAAAACATAAGCAGCTAATATTAAAAAAACTGGCAGGTCCAGTAGTTGTTGTCCATGTTGGTAATGTGAATGCACAAATTCATATTCAGAAAGGTTCAGCAACATGCCCAAAGTTGATGGACCACTGTAGAAAATACTGTTCTCAGGGCTGGAGCACTAGTTCAGCAGTTATGGCATGTGCCTGGCATGCAGGAGTCCATGGGTTTGAACCCCAGCTCCAAGTACACAATGGAGTGTAGGACCATGGAAAGCCATATAAAAAAATCTAAAAATAAAATCAATTCTCTCCTTCTCTCTCTCTCTTTAAAAAGAAAATAAAAGAAAATACCATTCTCACTTAGCTGCCTAATTACTTTTTTCCCAGAAAACCACACTACCTATTATAAAGGCACAGTTTCTGTTTTGAATGGGTTCATACAATCTAGAATCTTGTTTTTTTCTAACAATCTGCATATGCTGCGATTTTTCATTAATATGGACTCTGTGTGAACTTTACATGGATCCAATGCAATTTAATTCAACCAGAAAAATTATTTTGTGCTAATTTAACATAGTTTAATGGATATTTTGCTTATCTTTTTATCTGTAATGTACAGTAATTATTACCCCATCTGATAAGAATAGAAGTAATTATACTTCATTTTAATAGTATTTTCTTTAAGAGATAGAGAAAGAGTAAGAGAGAAAGAGAGAGTTAATTTTATTTATTTTTCTGTCTGACATTTGTTTTTCCTCCATTTAGTTGTGTATGGGGTGCTGGGGATGTAACATGGGTCCTCATATATTCCAGGCAAAGTTCTACCACTGAGCCACATCTCCAGCCCGTAACACTTCATTTTAATGCATTATTTTCACAAATTCCTTATCTTGTGAATAAAAAGTAAATGATCAAAACAGTGAGCATTTGTTTTACTTTTAGCTTTTATGTAATATATAAATGATAATGGCTTCCAAAAAATCATCTAAGGCTGACCTTTTCTAATTTCCCTACTCATACAGTAAACTGGATTTTATTTCTCATCCATATGTCTACAATTCCCTATCAACTTAACATGTATAAAATAGAAATCTTTTCTCCATCACTAGTGTATCACCAAAAATGCTCTTCTCCCACATTTCTGCTGGTAAATGGCAATTTACTCATGCACTTCCTCAAGTTAAAAACTTCAGACTTTGGTTAACATTTCTCTTACATCTCATACTCATGTAAATTCTTTCTGTTTTACATTAAAATACATAAAACAATTTGATTGGTTATATTTTTTTCCTAGAATATATCAACATTTTTATACATTATTTTGCCTTTTTGCTTTTTGCCAAGGAGACTTGCCTGAGATAGTCTGCTTAGGTTTGAGTTTACATGTAACAACCTAGTTCTCCCAGGTTAAATCGAGCCTTGACCAGATAGTCAATTAGCTAGCTGAGCAAGCTACCCGGGATCAACAACGCAGTGGCAGATCTATAAATATATATACACACACATATATATATATATATATATACACACATACACATATATATATATATTCATTGCTCTTTTATCATTAATGTATTTTGACTGCTTGCTGGGCAACATTGTGTGAAATTAAATGATTAATCCCTTTTTATTAGGTATAGTGTATATTACTCAGTTTCCTATTGCTTTGATAAAAATGCCTGAAAAAAAAATGGTTCTATTCTGCTTTAGATCTGAGTTGTCCCTCAAAATCTTACGTGTGAGTAAACTCAAGAGCATTCAGAGGTGAAATAATCAGATTACGAGAGTTGTGGCCCAGTCAGTAGATTAATCCTTTGATAGGGATTAACTGGGTGGAAACTGTAGACAGGGTGTTACTGGAATAAGTAGGTAGCACACATTTGGGATTTATATCTTTTCCTTTATGAGTCCACATCTCTTCTTACTTTTTATCATGTCCCAAGCTACCTTCTGCTTCCATGCCCTTTGGCCATGATGTTCTGCCTTATTTTGGGTGCAGAGCAATGGAACCTGCTGAATGGAGCTGACCCTCTGAAACCATGAACCCAAATAAACTATATCCCCTCTTTTTTTGGGGGGGGGATTTGGACTTTTGGGCACAACAATAAGAAGCCGACTAAAACAAGCTCAAAGGAGGAAAGATTTATTTTAGGCCATGATTTCAGAGGTTTCATTCTGTCATCACTTGGCACTATTGTTTCTGGGATGAACAAAGCTGCTTACCTTATGACAGCCAAGAGGCAGAGAGAGTGAGAAAGAGATAAAGGCTCTGGGCGTAAGATGTAGTCCCCAAGGATAAGCCTGGATCTGGCCCTTTCAACTAGGTACCACAGCCTATAATTTCTTCTACCTTCCAATAGGTGGAGAAAGAAAGATTTATTTTGCTCTACAGTTTCAGAAGTTTCATTCCATGGTCAACTCTCTCTATTGCTTTGGGTCTGAACTGAAACAGAATATCACGGAGGAGTTACAAAGTAGACCAAAAGTAAGCAGCTCATGACATCAGGGAAGCAGTGAGGGAGAGAGATACAGAAGGAGAGAGGAAGATAGACGGATAGATGATAGACAGACAGATAGATGACAGACAGGTGGAAGATAGATGATAGATAGACAGACAGACAGACAGATAGATAGAGGCTTGGCACAAGAATACCCTGTCAGGATACCTTCAGAGATCTTACCTCCCACAGTCTCCAACACCGTCCAGTAGCCCATTCCTGTATCAATGAATGAATTCACAGATGAGGTCAGAGCCCTCGTGGTCCAATCACTTCCCCAAATCTCCACTTCTGAACATTGAGCTCTTGGTCCCCAAGGCTTCAATTTATGAATCTTTGGGAAACAATAGAGACCAAGAAATACACAGAGATGTCTCAGATAAATAAATTCAGAGATGAAAATTACATTACAGCATATATTAAAAATACATAAGATCATTAATGATCTTCATGAGTAATGTATGCCAACAAATTTGATAGCCTAGAAGAAATGAAAAATTCCTGAATGCATATACTTTATATTTAATCAAAGAGTGAAAGATCTCTACAATGAAAACTATAACTCATTGACAAATGAAATTAAAGAAAACCCTAAAATGTAGGAATAGATCATCTGTTTATGAATTGGAAAATCAAGTTTAGTAAAATGTCATACCACAGAAAGTAATCTACAGATTTTCAGGTCTTGTCAAAATACCAATGATATTTTTTATAGAACTAGAAAAAACCAATTCTAAAATTTATGTAGAACCAAAAAACAAAACAAAACCAAAACAACCACTCATGGAGCCTAATTATTTCGAGTATAAAGAAAAGGAGGTGACACCCTACCTGACTTCGAAGTATGCTAGAAACCGTTAGTGATTAAAGCAACTTGCTACTCATAAAAACAGACATTTAGCAGTGGAATAGAAAGGAGTCTGAAAGTCAACCCACACACTTACAGCCGGCTGATTTTCAACAAAGATGCTAAGAACACGCATTGGAGAAAGCATGGTCGTTTAAATAAATGTTGTTGGAAAAACTGGATACCTACATGCAGAAAACTAAAGTATACCTGTATATATCACGAGCTACAAAAATCAACTCAAATTGGATTCAAAAACATAAGATCCGAAGCTGTGAAGCTAGTAATCAAAAACAGGGTAAGCATTTCAGGACACTGGAATGGGAAAGGATTTTTTTTGGACAAGACCCCAAAATTAATGAAAATTAAACCAAAAACAGAGAAATACAATTATGTAAAGTGAAAAGCTTCTGCAGATAAAAAGGAACAAATACCAGAATGAAGAGACAGCATACAGAATGGGAGAAAATGTACATAATCTGTATATTAGATAAGGAATTGATATCCATAATATATAAGGAACTCCAAAAAATCTATGAAAAAGACAAAGCATGATTTTAAAAATGTGCTATAAACTTAAACAGGCATTTAGCAAAATAAAGCATGCAAATGACCAATAGCCATATGAATAAAATGATAACATCACTAATTATCAGGAAAATACAAATCAGAATCACATAAAGATATCACTTCTCCCCAGAACGAATGATTACTATCAAAAGGGAAAAAAAGAGAAAACAGCTGCTGGTAAGGATGTGGAGAAAAGCCATACATTCTGTTGTTTGAAATGTAAATGACTGCACACATTTTGGAAAAATTGTATTCAGGATCCTGAAAAATTAAAAATAGAATTCCTGTATAACCCAGAAAATTCCACTACATGGCATATATACACAGAAAATGAAATGCATATCTCAAACAGATTTCTGTATTCCAGGGTTCATTGAAACTGTCATCACAGTAGTCAGAAAGATATACAATCTAAATGTTTTCCACTAATGACTGGATATAAAGTATGATGCACATATGCGATGGAATACTATTCAGTCCTAAAAGAACAGAATCCTGTCATTTACAACAGGCCTGGAAAAAAGATACCATTGTGTTAAGTGAAATAAGGGCAATAGAAGGGATGTTAAGATTTTTGTCGGTGGACTGAATTAGAGTGAATTACATTCCAAACATAAATTTATATCAGAATGAATACTAATATTGTGTAAAATGAACTAATAAAACAGAATTTCTTCTGCTATTTCATTACAGGGTGACCAAACATAAAGTATTACACATTTCACAAAGCTAGAAGAAAGAATTCTGAATGTTTTCACCACAAAGAAATGATAAATGTTTGACAAGGTAGATATGTTTGGTGTGATTTAAACTTTGCATAAAATAATACATATCAAAACATCACATGACAACCCATAGCATGTATAATTTTGTTTTATGAATCAGTTTTTTCATAATTGTTGAAAATTCATGAGTATTAACTACATTCCTTCACCTAACAAAACAGCAAATGTTTTAGTCTATTTTATTGTTTTCTACATTCAATAGCTACCAAATTTTGCTACCTGAAATTTAAATTTGGTAATTATAATAAACTGTATTATATTTAATCCTTTTTATGAAACATTAAGCAAAACTGACAACTATTTTCCATTGCCTTTTTTTAAAAAATTGCTTTGATTTTCTTGAAGTGAATATTTATAGCTCTTTTATTATGTGCTTGTGTCTAAAATATTTGAATATTTTATGACTTATCTTTACCACTTTTGTTACAAGGTTGGAGTTGGACTAAATATATTATTTAGTATTCTCAGCATACTTTTTTTGCCTAGTATTCTGTAGTTTTTGCTCAGAATCCTTTAGTATCTAACATTGCTCATACCAAGCATGAGCAATAATTATCATCTTCACATTTCTTTAGTCCATTTTCCCATTTCTTACTTTCACTACCACAGTTTAGAAATTTCTGATTGTCCTTCAAGTATAAATTTGCAAAGTTACATGTTTAGATAAGCTTTTAAACAAAGTTTCCAGTTCAGAAATATGTGCTATAGCATGGTGAAATCACATTTAAACAGTTCTAAGTTTCTCAAAATTTACTGCCCACTCCTTCCCTATCACTTTGTTTCTGGAAATTGTTTTGTGCAAATTTTGCAATTTCTTACTTTATTCCCTGTGGTTAGCTATTTTTATGCTGAAAATTATTTTGGCTCTGATCTGGAATATATTTTTCCATTTACAGTTACTAGCTTATTATCCCTTACCATTTTGCTATTCAAGTTATCTAGGATTTTTAAAAATCTCATTTAAAAGCTAAGTTGTTGATTTAAATCTGCCTGTAATATTAGCATATTTTGTTTTATTTTTTGTGGAGTTATTTATGTTGTCCCTCTGTAATTATAAGCAATTTTTGATTAGTGTTATTGCGATCTATAATTTTGATTCTTTAATATTTTTTGTTGGTGCAACACAAAGTTACATAGTGAGGGGTTTATTATTACACATTCAAGCAATCTTATGTAATGACAATGTAGCATTAACTCATTTTTTTTTTTTTAAGAAAGAGGGGACAGTGAGAGAGAGAGAAACAGAGAATCAATGTTTATTTAGTTTCTCACATGGCTTTCGTAGATCTGAGAATTTGTTGTGTACATGGTGCTGGGGTTTGAACTTCTGTACTTGTGCATGTAAGGCAAGTCCTGTAACCAGTCACTGCTCTAGTCCCACATTAACCCAATTCTTGCCCAGGATTTCTTCCCTGCTCTGCCCACTCCCTGTTCTCTTATCTCCACAGTATGTTCCCTAATTACAGAAAATAATGTATATATTCATATATAATACTTTTTAAAAGTTCTTCTGATTTTAAATGCCTATATGAGTTTTATTTAGCTTCTCAAGGAAGTGAAATATTCCATACAGTAATTAGAATCCCCCATTTCACTCTCCATCATCCTTCTACCTCCTTGCCACTATCGTCATACCTAGATTTCCACTAGATCATGGATTATTCCATCTTTGAAGAGTCTATTATATGAATCTGGCTATCTTTCACCCTATCTTTATAGTTTTACTCTAGTTTCTACATATGAAAGAAAACATTCCACTTTTGAGTCTCTGAGTTTGGCTTACTTCACTCAGCATAATTTTTCCTATTTGCATACATTTACCTGCCTAGGCCATGAGGACAGGATTTCATTTTTTAATTTCTTAGTAGAAGTCATATATGTGTGAATCACAGCTGGAGTACAGGAAAGCTATCAATCAACAGGTGTTGATCCTGTATCCTGAAACTTTGTTAAATTCATTTATAACTTCTAGAAGGCTTCCAATGGAGTGTTTCTGTGTGTGTGTGTGTGTGTGTGTGTGTGTGTGTGTGTCTTCTAGGTATAGGATCATATCAGCAAATAGACATAGTTTGATGTCATCTTTCCTATTTCTTCCCTTTCATTTCCTTTTCTTGCCTGATTGCTCTGTGTAGGGTGTCAAGTACTATTGTTGGGGTTTTTCGCCCCCTCGCTTCCCCCCTGGCCCACAGGGGAGGAGAGAGGCACGCCCCAACCAAGGCGGCCAGAGAGGTAAGGGTCAGCTGACCACCGGTTCCCAGCCCTCCCCGAGGAGGACAGTCAGGCGTCAGGGAGAACAGTCGCAGCCGGGCTCCTTTATGGAGGAAATGCACATGGTAATATAGAGTAGCAGGGCCAATAGGGAGAGGAGACATCAGAGAGAGAGAGAGAGAGAGAGGGAGCAGGAGAGAGAGTTCATGTGGGCAATCCAACCATTTAAGGAAAGGCTCATAAGTGGTCTATGGGTGGGTCATGAGGGCTGCGGGTGGCTGCTCTGATCACGTGCAAACAAGGGGGGGCCACCACAAAGCTCTGCCTCAGACTGATGTAATCCCCTTGAGGTGTTTCCCCACATACTATACTAAATAAAAGTGGTGAGGGAGAACAACCTTGCTTTGTTCCAGAATTTAGTGGGAATGCTTTCACTTTTTCTCCATTTAGTATGATGTTGTCTGTGGGTTTGTCATAAATGGCCTTTATAAAGTGAAGCTAAGTTCTTTGGATCCCTAACTTCTCTAGCATTTTGAACATGAATGGATACTGGATTTCAACTCAGGCCTTTTCCATATCAATTGAGATGATCATATGCTTTCTGTCTTTCATTCTGTTTAAGTGATGAATCACATTTATTGATTTGTGTATACTGAACCAGCCTTGCATCCCTGGAATGAAGCCCATTTAGTCATGCCATATTATCTTTTTGATGTGTCATTTGAATGTGGTTTGCTAAAATTTTATTATGGATTTTTGTGTCTCTGTTCATCAGGCATATTGGTCTATAGTTTTCTTTTCTCAATGTGTCTTTGTAAGGTTTTGGTATCAGGGTTGTGGTTGCCTCATAAAAAGTGTTTGGGAGGGTTCCATCCCTTTCGATTTCATAAAATAGCTTACTAAAGAGTGGTATTACAAAGATCCGATAGAACTTAGCTAAGAATTCATCAGGTCTTGGGCTTTGTTTTTCAAGACTTTTAATTGCTGTTTTGATTTAATTCCCTGATAATCGTCTGTTTAGGGCTTCTATCATGCTGTGTCAATTTGAGAATGCCAGATCTGTCTAGGAATGCGTACATGTCTTACAGGTTATCCAAACTGCTGTAGTATAGTTTTCCAAAATAAGCTCTGATAATCCTCTGGATTTCAGAAGGTTCAATTATGATCTCTCCATTTTCCTCTCCGATTATGTTGATTTAATTCAGTTTCATTTTTTCATTTTTTTAAAATTAGCTAAGAGTTAATTTTATCAGTTTTTTCAAAGAAACAACTCCTTGTTTCATTGATTTTTTGTAATGTCATTTTATTCCTAATTTCATTTCTGATCTTTATTATTTCCTGTTTTCTACTAGTTTTGGGGTTGGATTGTTCTTGTTGGAAGGACTTGAAGTGGAAGATAAGCCTATTGATTTTTTATTCCTCTAGATTTTTGATGTAGGCACTCAGAGCTATAAATTTTCTTCTTAGGAATGATTTCAAACTATTCCAAAATTTTCAATATGTTTTGTGTTTATTCTCCATTTCCTATAATTTTTTGATTTCTAGTCTCATTCTCTTTGATCCATTCTTTATTCAAGAGGGTATTTAAATGGACTGGAGCAGTGGCTTGGAAGTTATTGTGCCTGCTTGGCACTCTAGAGAACTGGAGTTCAAAACCCAGCACTCTGCACCCAAGTATACAACGAAGATGAAAGGCACATGAAAAATTAAATAAAATTGTTTCTCTTTCTCTCTCTCTCTCTCTCTCTCTCACTGTTCTTCTCGCTTTGAAAAAACCAAGGATATTTACAAATGTCTTTTTTTAAGGTGTTGCTTCCCATCATCTGTTCCTTTTAATTTTTTCCTGAATTTTACTTCTGTTGGGCTTGTCCCCGTCGTTATTCCTCCTGCTGTTTAGTATGACTTTCTCAGTTTTCTTTAAATATCTTTTTTTCTCTACTGGTTTATTCCAAACCTGCTTTAGATTCTTCAGAAATTCTCTTATATACTCGTCATTGCTGAACACTCTCTCCTTTAGTTGAGGAATACGTTGTATTAACTTCAAGATAACTTATATCATAAGCAAAGTCTATTAGCGGCAAGGCAGCAAATGGCATACTATGTTATTAACTAAAAAGGAAAAGTAAACATAATTATGAGAGAAAATTACCTTTCCAAGTGGGTCCTCCTTTCACAAAATTGTAGAAAAATAAAACCTTAGTTATAAGAACATTTTGTCTAACCATAAAACTAGAAACAAAATGCATTATAGATATTTCAAAACTGAGGTTATTTACACCACTTGGTGTAGCATATAATTAGTCTTTTTTGCAAATTTCAAAAACTTTTTATGAAACTTCAATAACCCACTTTCAGTTGTTTATATAATAACAGTGCTAAATCTTATTGTTTTGAAAAAAAAATAACTGTTAGTTTCAGAAGTAATGCTCCAAAAATTGAATTAATGTATACCCAATTGATGGCTTTGAAGTAAAATCCATTTAATATGTTTCAAATTTAAATATCTTTCTTGGTAAGTGGATTATGTACCTCATCACTTAGTACCCAACCATCAATTTTGCTTTCATCTTTGAACAGTAATGTCATTTATGACATATAAGCAAGCTTGCATTTGGTTAGCAAGTTGGATGAGAGTCATCTATATTTACTGTCAAAAGCAGCAGCAGAACTCTTGCATCTGTGGAAATAAATTCATTTCCAGTATGAAACTATAAATCTCTTCAAAACAGGCTTTTAGAAAAATAATATAAAAGGAGCCCTGCATCATGTTGCTATATTAATTACGGAAGTAGTAGCAATCAGTCCAACTCCCATGATAGAGTGATGACTTGGAACAGTCCAGATGCATTTTGACTGCAGATACAACCAAAGTAGAAATTGACACTTTGACAGGAAAGAAGTAGGGGAGCAGAACAGAGATTGAAATATAGGTTTCAGAAATGTTATGAATGTCAATGGGAAACATTGATTTTTCTAAATACTGTGTGTGTGTGTGTGTGTGTCTGTGTGCATGTGCGCACGCGTGGGCACATGTGCATGTGCATTAAATGCCCCAAAGAAAATGACAGGATTGTAAGGCAGTTAAATTCAAATCTACTCAAAGTTGCCTTAGTTTGCATGAGAGTGAGCTTATAAATGGTATTACAGAGAGAACCTCATATGATTTTAGTTTAAAAGATTCAGGAAGTTTGCACACTAAATGACCTATTCAGTGGTGTATGCAAGTTATTTTCTTCTGTGTCCTTCAAAGGCAATTTAAAATCTCTCCTAGAGGAGAAGATTAAATTGCTTGAATAAATACATTACTGGCTCCTCATTTAGCTCCTTTTATGGAAAATAAAATCTTCCAAGAGACGTCTGGAGAAAAGAATTCCGGGAAGAATTGAGTGACGTTTCTGTCATATAAAGAGAGCATTCAAAAGAAAACTTTAAAAGATGAATGGAAAATATAGTACATAGGAGATTCAACTATAATAATCATCTGAATGTAGAGTATCAATTTGTTGATTGACTTATGCATTATTTGAGAGTTTAAGCTACATATTTCCTTTTGCAGTAACAGGATAAAACAAAAAGAAAGTGTCAATCTGGATTAGTTCAAGAAGGTAATTATAAATATTGGAATAAAAAGTACATTTTTTAAAAAGAGATAGAAGGATAGAATGAGGGAGAGAGAGAGAGTGAGAAGGGAAGGAGAGAGAGAATCAATTTTATTTCTTTTTTCATCTGCCCTTTGTTTTACTGAAACTTGGTTGTGTATGTGGTAGGAGGGTTCAAACCTGCATCCTTGTGCATGAGAGACAAGTGTTCCAACTCCTGAACCAATGTTGTAGTCCATCAAAAAGTACATTTTTAATAACAAAAATAATGATAAAAGAACGGTACACAAGAAAAATTGTATCGTGGTATGTGGAACATCTTTTTAAATATCTCATAAAACTCACTGATGCACAGCAGTACCTCTAGCATATATTTCATTATAAGGGAGACCACTTCTGGGGTATGAGTAAGAAAATGACTAGCCAGTTAGACTGACTGGTAAGTGTTTAGCATCCAAATAAGTGTCAAAAGTGATGCATACAGAAAATGGCAAAATATGTCATACACATGAGTCCAGTGGTAAAGGGCTTTTGTGTCAGTCAGAATGTTTGAAATTTATAAAGAAATATTTGGAGAATTATGATATATATTATCATTATCATATTTTTAACGGATAAACAGTACAAGTGGTCCTTACTTCAACTCCTTTTTCAAATTTGACCTTATCTATCAATAGAACTCTCAACATCTCAATTAAAATTGTATACCATAATGCTGCCTTTTGAATATCCCTTAATCATTACTATACAACATATATGACCTTTCAACAAATGCTTACACATTTTTATTATCCATCACACTAACATCTAGAGAACTAGATGTTATTTTTTTTTGTAAAGTAAATTTACTCAATCAATATTTGTTGCAGTGTTAAAGCCTTCAGGATAAGAAGCTAAGTGGTCATAATAGTGAGGAAAAAATATAGATTATCAAAGGAAAAGGAAATACTTTATAAATTGGAGTTACAGTTCAATTTTGTAACTGAAACTTCTAAAATGTCATCATTTTATAGATTCATCCATATAATTATGTTTGATGTGATGAGTGACGATCTTTAACTAAATGTAAAATAAAATATACATTGAGCAACCAATCCACCAATAAAGAAAATAAGTGCTTGCAATTATATTTTTTAAATTTCTTGGAGAAAAAATAAACATCAAAAATCAAAATCTTTTTGAAAGAAATTATTTTAAACTAATTAACTTTTCTGCTTATCTAAATAATAACATTCAATAAATGTAACTGTTATACTGAAAAAACAATAAGGATAATAGAAAAATCTTTTTACATCAAATTTAGCAAGTTCATCTCTTGTACCGTATGTGCACCATTCTGTGTGAATGGCATGGTGATCCTTTTTCCCCTTTTCCAAATACAGATTGTATATTGTGGACTTCTGTTAGTTTTCACCCACCTCCTCCTTCCAAGCATCTGTTAGTTCTTTCTTTCTAATAACATCCTATTTCCTTTTGGGGAATACCTACATTTTCCTAATTTTTGTAATTTTTTTGAGAGAATAAGTCCTGATACCTTCAATACACCAAGAAAGACAAAGTAAGTTGGTATTTCTTTCCAAACTTTTGGAGGAAAATGGTGAAAAAATAAGGCAGAAATAAAGAAGTTGTCATTTACTAGTTCTAAAATAGTTTGCACTCAGGTTATTAGCCTTACAAGGTGAGGGGGATCACTTCTAAATGCAAAGATCCCTGGGATTTCCATACTCTGTAACTATTCTCAAACCTGTTATCCAATCTCCTACCAATCCACTTAAAATGTGATTTAACATAGTTTATTGGGCTCACTTATCTATACAAATCTTATAGCTAACCTCAATTAACTAGAGTAGTCTAGGCTATGCTGTGATAAATGTAGTATAAAATCTTACAAACTTTTCTTTCTGGTTTACAGTACATGTCCAAGACCGGCAGAACTTCTTCTGAAGATAAATTTATAATAACCATAATAATAGCAATAATATTATTATTGTTGTAAAAAATCTTAGGCTCACAGAAGCTCTACCTTTTCAAATTCCACCATTTCATTCAATAGGAAACGTTAGAAGTTGAACCAGTAGGACAAGAAAACTTAAACAATTAAATGCATCAGCAAATCTTATTGTCACTCATAGCCCACTGGATAGACCTGGGCCACAAGTCACTCCCAACACAAAATGAATGGATGTTGGACTCTCCAATACCTGAAAGCATATACATTTGAGAATTGGAAGTCACTATCATGACACATACTCATAAATCTTGCAAAATATTGCAAAAAATAATCTGACTATCCTAAAGAACAATCTTAGGACTCAATAAACATGGATTGCTTATCATTTCTTCAATCTCACATGCAAAACAAAATGCCTCTATGAAATTATTCATTTAGTATTTTAATTAGTAAATGAAAATGTATTGTGTTCCTCCTGGAATAAAGATTAAAATAAATTCAATTCCTTTAACAGAGATTTTTATTCTAAGTCTGACCCTAGAATAAATCTGTTTTTATCTTTGGGTTGTTCCCTTAAGACTACTGGAAGCTCAGGCCAAGGAACAATACATATTATTAAGCCCCCATGAGTATTTTTTCCACTTAAGTAGTTCAGCACAATTGTAATCAGGTACTTTGAATTAAAGGCCACAATTGAGATCTCCAGTACGTTAATGTATCCCCTAAATTCTTCTTATGCGTATTAGCAATTGATAAAGCTACAGTTATGTGGGGAACAGACTGAACTAGACAGTCCGATCACATGTTTATACTCTAAGTCAAACTCAAAAATGTAGAGCAATCTGAGGAAGCTCTATACCAATTTTCTAAATTTTAGAATGGAAACTAAATATCAGAAGATGCAAATGTCCTATGCTTTGAGGGAATGAGCATTTGCCTGAAGTTAATTTCTAAGATAAGTGTCACTCTGGTCTTCTGCTCAGAGGGGAAAATTTATTCAGTTGGATGATATTTTAGGCAACCTTTTCACCACTGTGACCAAAAGATCTGACAAAAAAAATTTAGAAGAGGAAAAATTTATTTTGGTGCTCACATTTTCATTGGTCTCAATACATAGATGGTAAATTCCATTCCTAGGGTCCAAGTTGAGGTGAAATATCATGGTAGAAGTGTGAGAGTATGTGGTGGAGGAAGTCTGCCCAGGACATTACATGAGGAAGTAGAGAGGGAGAGGGTGAAGGGGGGGAGGGAGAGAAAGAGTAGAGAGAGAGATCTTCATCACAATAAAATATGAACCCCAAAGGCACACTAGCTTCCCATGGCCCATCTCTTCCAGCCATAACCTACCCAGCTACAGCCATCACCCAGTTAATTTCTATCAGGGAAATAATGCACTGATTAGGTTAAAGTCTCTGAACCTTCTTGCATTATCTTACACAGGAGCTTTTCGCAGACACCAGGTATCTAAACCATAACAGATTATCAATATAACTATTTATTTGAGTATCTATATTGGGATATAGGCACAATGTACAACAACATTAAAATATATTCACAGAATAAAAAAATATAGATTTAACTCTTGAAAATTGTGTTTTTTTTTTTTTTTAAACAGAGACTACTATGGAAGGAAAGCAATTAGACTACCTGGAATTGCATGACATTCTAAAATTATAAAGGAAAAGAATACTATGACTTCCTGGAAAATCAAAGCGAATAAGGCCATTCTCTATTATTTGAAATTGTATTTTACTGAATCCTGTAATATCCTATCCACATTTAACTTAGATGCTTAAAAAGATAAAATTAATATTAGAGAATTACAGTCACTTACGGACTTCAAAAGATGACATGTCCCATTATGGTCTCTTTCCAAGAACAAACCCAAATCCTCAAGCCCATTGTACAGTAATTTTTTAAATATTTCTTTTTACTCTCTCAATAAAAGCTGTAAGCCACAAATAGACAGAGTTTTGCTTAAGCAGAGTTGCTTCGTTTAGCTGTATGCTACAATCAGTCTGTAAAGAGCTTGACTATCTCACCATCTGAAAGAATATCACACTGACTCAGTAGGTTGATAACAACAAGCTGATGAATCCTTGGAAGCAGGAAATAGCAATCAACCAACATCATCTGGTGAGAAGTATTTGTGCTATGGGATGGGAGATAATTTTCCGCCAAAACACAGGGACACTGACCCTGGTACATTACTGGTGGTCTATGATTTACTTCCTTGCAAAATATAAACCATATTGTTAAGCCTTGTGCTTAACATAAAAAGTTCTGTTAGTATTGCTTGATATTACATAAATGTGTAATACATTTTGCTGTGACTCTTTATAAGGCTCTAAGTTTTAAAAAAGTTTCAGAGTAAAGAAGTTTTTTCCCCTAACTTAGCAAGAGTCCAGTGCAGGTAATAGCTAAGTTCTCAGGTACAAGTAGTTCTAATGATATTCAGTGTCTATAACATATTGGTACATTCCATGGAGCCATAAAAGACAATGGCTATTAGCTGTAACAGATCACCTTAGGATCTTCCAACAAAATTTCATCCCTATAGCAATTTTGGATGGATTAAATATACATAACATGTGATAGAAGTTACATATTAGTTTCCTAAAACCTTGAATATGATTATCACAATAGGAAGGGTTAAATGAGAGCCCCTGAAATTGCTCCTTTACATCTAGATAACAAAATAAGTTAGGATCAGAAGCACCATTACTTCCCTGAGAAAGTGCAAGAATATCACCAGTATCATGTATTTGAAGAACATAATGCAAATGACCCCAATATATCTTCTTTTAACTCATAATGTCTGTGCTCTGCAGACACAACAAGGATCTTCCCTTGGCAAATAACTATGATGCATTGAACCAAGTTTTTGCCTGGTCACTGTTTAGAATATGATATCTAGATTTTGGTTATTGGTAGTTGCCAGTGACTTTATGAATAATTTTTTTTCACATCTTTACATTGAAAAGAACAGTGACAGTCATACATACTCTTTATTTTGTCTTAGTACTCCTTAAACTCTCCTGGGCTGTGTCCTAAGAATGCAAAGGACAGAAAAACATACAGATAAGGCAAAGTACAGTTAATCAATGCATGGCAAATGATGTAAATATCTTCCTAAGGCACATACATATAAGAATGTTAAAGATGAACACTCAGTCTATATTCAGCTAGTTAGGACTCTTAAGGCCCAATCATCTGCAGCATTCTGTACATCCAGTAAAAGTCAAATGACACATTGTTGTACCTCGCAAGTGTTCCACTAATTAAAATGTTCATGTATTAAATTGTGTGAGGAGGAGTTTAAGTGCAAAATATTGAGCATTTTGCATACAGACTTTCTAGTAATAATCAGATATATTGTTAGGCTGCTAGTTTTGTAGGGATCAGGGAAAGCACAAGCTAGGAACAGCTCTGTCGTGCATACTATATGATCTGCAGGATAAGATGTAGAGGTGACAATGATAACTGAGATCTAGACAGTCTCAACCAGGCCAAACTGGAATTTGAGAAAAGATCTTCTACGGATCTGGGAAAAGGCTATGCCTTCCAGATCCAGGAAATTCATGCTTTATATGGTTTGTATCTGAAATATCCCTCAGAGCTCATGTGTTGGAGACTCAGTCTCCCATGCAGCAATATTCAACAGTGGGGTTTTTGGAAAATGATTGGAGTTCTAACTTCATCATTGACTTCATCTATTTGATGGATTAAAATTTGAATGTACCATGGGGAAGTGGCAAAAATTATAGACCGGTGGATTATGGTTTAAGAAAGTAAATAAGTAGGGACATGCTCTGGACACTTCTCTCTGCTTACCAGGTCCCATATAGTGCGTAGTGTTCCTCCACCACATCCATCCTGCATGAGGTTCTGCCTCACCTTAAACTAAAGCAATGGAGTCAGTCCACCATATATTGAAACCTCTGAAACTATGAGCCAAAATAAATATTTCTCACTGCAGGTTGTTTCAAGTGTTTTAGTCACGGCAACAAAAGCTAACTGTCACAGTGGGGAATAAGAAAGAAATTACTGGTTTATTATTGGGCCTTGGTAGAGACAGCGATATTCATGAAGGGTCCTTATGTATGACTAAGCAACATAAGTTGTTTGATTTGAATGGTAAGGTACAATATAAGAGTATTTTCTTCAGGGTGGGTTGAAAAGGGCCCAGAAGATGTAAAAAAAAATTACGTGAACATTCACTCCAGACCGTCATAGGATTTGTGCATTTTGCAAAATTGCCTCTTTCTCAATCCATGTCTGTGGAATCACAAAGATTTATCAAAAGAAAAAGTAAATTGGATCTGATTTACCGCAGCATTAGTGTGAAATAATGGCATAAATAAAAAATAAACTGCTGAGCCTTTTAGGTGCTCTTTGCCATATAAAGATATGAGAAATAAAAATTGGTTTGTTACCTAGCCTAGGATACCTGGAGATGTATGGAGGGGGGCAGGGAGGGGATAGTGTTTAGGAGGATATCTCGGAGACTGGAGTGAGGGAGTATGGGGAATCAACTCAGAAGGAGATCTCCGATCTCCATGAGAAGTCCATTTAACACAGCGGGGGAAACGTAGAGCCATGGGGAACCCAACGGGGGAAATCATGGAATGGCATCAGCCTTGGCTAACTATGTAAATATACATTTGTTATTGATTGTTTGATAATGATTCCCCCTCAATTGTAAGTCCATATTCAACTAATAAAAAAATAATAAACTGCATTCATTATGTAAAAAAAAAAAAAAAACCTGGTTCCTAATCAGCAAATTAAAAATCTCTATGGTTCAGGCATTCATGGAACACTCCTGATGGAATCAAAGAACCAGTGAAAGAGAGAATCAAAGAACCAGTGAAAGAGAGCAAAAAGTGAAGCAGATATTGAGAAGTCCCCTCTGCTAAGCCAGGTTCCACTAGAAACTCAGGTATTGAATATAAAATCTGCAGGACATGGAGAAGGAGCAGAGTTATAACAGATCCCCAGAAGGTGAAATACTGAATACGTGGACTCGAAACTGCACCTTTAGCAGCAGGAAATATGTGCCAAATTTTAAACATGAAATCTTCTAACCTTAACATCCATTGTTATAAAACACACCAAATTACAAGGCAAATGGAAATAAATTGAAAATCAACAATACTAAATAAACTGGTAATAGATAAAATAATCAACAAAACCAGAATAAGAAAGGGCACAGATGTAAAAATGAATATGAAAATGTATATTAAAAACTCTGGTGAAAAATATGAAAAGGTGGACAACTGAGATATGAAAATTATAAGGAAAAATCATATGGAAATGCTTGAAATAAATATTAAAATGATAGAAATGAAAACTGACATTTATATATTAATCAAAAAAGTATCAACAAACTAGAAATTGGTAACAAATATCTTGAAACACAAATAGAAAAAAGATGCAACAGAAAATCCACGATGGCTGATGTGGATAGGTACTGGGTAATCCCAGCAAGAGGTGAGGGGGACAGAGAGGGAGGGAACACAAAGGCAACATTTTAAGGAGAGCATGCCATTATTTTAATATTAATAATGGATACCACTTTTAAACTCCGGCAGAAACCAAGTAACAAAAAAGTACTCACATGTGCACATATGCACCCACATAAACACCTATATCATACTAAAATTTCTTACATCCCAAGATACATTTACTAAAAAATGAAGGAAGTCAGAGTGGAAAAATTAATGTAGAGGAGTAAAGAAAATAATTATAGCAGGTTTTTCATCAGAAACTACCATTGAAGAAGGCTATAGATCCATGATAGTGGAGTAATTAATACATTTGAATAGTGTAAAATTTCTGTTAATACATAAGTCTATAACTAGTGAAAATGTCTTTCCAAAACACGGATGATATGAAAAATTCAAAAAATTGAAAGTTAAAATCATCCATTCTCAGAAGATCCACAAAACATAAATTTTAATAAACTATAAAAATGATCCCTGAAAGTATAGACTTATGAAGCATAAATTTTAAAGAAAATTTCTCAAGCATAGAAACATTGATACTTGGTAATAAATTTGGGTATATACATTAAAGAGAGCTAAAAGTGAATCTTTTAAAGTTATATTTTCTTAGGTTTAATTCCTTCAGATTTGATTGTCTAAAGAAATAGTAGACATCCATTTTGTGTTTTTAGAATATATGAACAACATAATAGTCCAAAAATAGTACAACAGATTAGAGGGAATGATTGAGAATACAGTGCTATAAAGTTGTTTTAGTATACATGAAGCAGCATAACATTATATGAAGACAAATATCAGGTGAAATAAAAGTGCATATTGTTAATGACAGGTCAGCAATTAAAATACTCTGAAGGAAGGAAGAATAATGAATTAATAGTGGGGATAAATGAAATCAAATAAATAGCTTATTTAGCCTAAAAATGACAGAAAAATAAACAAATAAACAAAAAAACTAAACCAAAGTTTAGAATTTAATTCAACCATATAAATAAGAACATTATTTGTAGATAATTTAAATGCTCAAATTAAAAATACATATTGTCTGATTCAATAAGAAAAAAAGTAACACCAGATGATATATTTTAAAAATGTAGAAAATGTAAAAGGACACTACAAAACAACTTTATATTAAATATATTAGAGAACATTCTTCTGAACAAGATTCATTCTAATTACACTTTGGCATTCACATTGGTCAAACCCAGGGACATACTATAAAAATAAATAATTAAAAAGTAATAAATAGTGAAAATAACTCTGAATAAATGAATAAATATTTATCATATATATTGAATATATAAATATGATTATAGATTATTATATCTATTACATATTATCTATAGATTACATAATTATGAATGAAACAAAATGCATGCATACATAGAGAATATATTTTTCTTTAATTAAAAAGAATGCTGGATGCAGGCACTGTGGCACACACCTATAATTCCAACTACCCAGGAAGCTGAGTTAGGAGAATCATAAGTTCAAGGCTAGTCTGGGCAACATAGTAAGATTCTATCTTAAACAAATAATTGCATACATAAATGAATGAATAAATAAGGGCTGGAGATGCAGCTCAGTGGTAAAGTGCTTATGTAACATGCACAAAGCACTGGGTTCAATCACTAGCACTGTAAAAAGAGAAACAAAACAAAACAAAAAGAAACAATATAATGTTGGATTTCCTCATTTCACCATCCACAGTGTGGTGGGGAAGAAAAGATTTAGGATTATTGAACAGATATAAGAAGTAATATCACATTTCTTCTGATTTTTAAAAATTTCCTTTACACATGATCACATTGTTGGTGGTAATCCAAATTAGGTGAGCCATGTTTTAGTTAGCTTTTTCACTGCTGTGACCAGAATACCTGAGAAGAACAATTAGAGGAGGAAAAGTTTATCTGGGGCCTCATGGTCTTGGGGGTCTCAGTGTATAGACAGCCCCCTCCATTGCTCTGTGTCCTAGATACGGCAGAACATCAGGGAGGAAGAGTGTGGTGGAGGAAAGTGTCTCGGGGTATGGCCACCAGGAAGCAGAGAGATTCCCCTCACCATGGACAAATTGTAAACCCCAAAGGTGCATCCCCAGTGATTCCCCCACCTACCTATAAACAGTTACCACCCAGTTAAATCCCTATCAGAGGATTAATGAAGCAATTAGGTTAAGAAGGTCACAAGCCAATCATTTCACCTGTAAGTTTTCTTGCTCTGTCACACATGAGCTGTTTGGGGACACCTCATATTAACATAACAAGCTGCTATGGAACACAATGTGGAGATTCACTGAACAAGTAAAATCAGAATATTCATTGTTCCAGAAATCTCATATCTTGCTATTTAATCCAAAACAAATGAAATCAGTATAGTGAACAGACATTTGCATTCCCTTCTTCAGTGCAACATTATTCGCAATAGAATTTGGAAATAAACTAAGCATCTATTAACTGATGGATGATAATTATAATGTGATATATATATTGAAAGACTTTTCAGCCATAAAAAGGAAATTCTTTCATTTAATGCAACAGAGATGGAACTAGAGATCATTTTGTTAAGTGAAATACACCAGACAATGAAAGATAAGTACTGTGATGTTTCTTGGAATTTAAAGGTGAACTCAGGGAAGCTGAGTGTAGATAGTGAGTTGAGAAGTGGTTACCAGAGGTTAGGGACAATAGATGGTGGTGACAGGATGGAGAAAAAATCAAAGTAAGTGAAAAAAATAAAATAAGAACAGATGGACGTTTTTCTTTTTTAAAACAGTTATTATATACTAAAACTTGAAAACTTCTCTTTCTGGTCTCATCTAAAAATGACCCACATCCCCAGTGTTTTTGTCAATTTTTTCACTGCTATGATCAAAAGACACAACAAGAACAATGAGAGAAAAGCTTATCTGGGGGCTCAGGGCTTCAGAGCTCTCAGTCCAGAGAAGGCCGGCTCCCCTCCTTGGGGATCAGTTGTGCCAGAACATCTTGGTAGAAGAGTGTAGTGGAGGAAAGTGACTCAGGACTTGATTATCAGGAAGCAGAGAAAGACAGAGAGGCAATTTCCTCACCTTGGATAAATTATAAACCCCAAATGCATGCCCCTCAATAACTCACCTCCTCCAGTCACACCCTATCAGCCTACAGTTACCACCCAGTTAACCCCTATCAGGGGATTAATGCACTGATTAGTTTATAGTTCTCAGAACCCTATCCTTTCACATATCAACTTCCCATACACATGAACTAATATCAAACCCATAACACCCATGATAATTGGGGTTAATGGAGGTCAATACATGTATGAGCTCTTCCATAAATTGATCTATGCAATATTTATGGTTGTGAGGTATGAAATTTAGTACTATGATATCTCTTTGTTTTCTACTAGTTATGTGACTTACAGAACTGAACTTTTTGGGATAATGCTGGTAGAGCTGCCTCATCTAATCTTTTTTTTTTTTTTAAGAGAGAGGGACAGTGAGAGAAAGAGAGAGAGAAAGAACCAATTTTTATTTAGTTTTTCATGTGGCTTTTATTGCTCTAAAACTTGGTTCTATACTTGGTGCGGGGTTTGAACCCACGTCCTTGCACATTCCAGGCAAGCATCTTAACTGCTGAGCCACCCCTCCAGCCCTGTGGCTCATCTATTTTGAACAGGTGTCTAGTATTCTGTAAGATAAAAGTTTTATTTTTATTTAATCATAAATCTATTGAAAATCATTTCCAGTTGGTGCTATATTAATATTAAACTGGAAGAAGTTGATCCTTAATTTTTGTATGTATTTTTGCCTGATACAGTACTACGAGTGAAATTCCTATGTTAAGCAATTATTCAGTTAAGCATTTTAATATATGTTCCAATTTTTTATTTCCCCCAAAGAAATTGTTCCAGTATATCTAATTCCAAAATTGTGTGAATATCTATTTTCACACACTCCAGTTAAATCTGAAATCATCACTTTGAGATAAATGCTAGGGAGTGTCTCATGGGCAGGACAGTGTCCGAGCTGTGCGGAAACTCACAGGGTTATGTTATTTGTGCTGCTACTGGAAACTCTGATAATTCTTCACAGGAAATAAACTTGAAATAAACTTGAAGATTACACAAGCCATGTAAGTACAATAAAATGTATCCATTTTTTTAACTCTCAAGCCATACATGGGGCTAAAGCTAACTTTTACCAGGCACAGTCATACATATATAATCCTAACTATTCTGGAGGCTGAAGAAGAGGATTACAAGTTCTATGCTAGCCTGAAAAACATAGTAAGACTTTGCCTCAAAATAAAATAAAACTGGTTTGGGGAAGTAACTCTGTGATAGAGCCCTTACTAAGCATATGTGAGACCCTGGATCTAATCCCCAGTTACTAAAAAACAAGAAAATAAAACTGAATTTCATTTTAAAAAGTCATTTAAGGCCAGGTTTGGTGGTGCATGTCTACAATCCCAGTGGCTCGAGGAACTAAGGCAGGAGGATCACAAGTACAAAGCCAGCCTCAGCAACTCTGGGAAGCCCTAAGTAACTTAACAAGACCCTGTGTCAAAATAAAAAACAAAAAGGGCTGAGGATGTAACTCAGTGACCAAGCACTTCTGGGTTCAATCAGTGGTTAAAAAATAAATTAATAAATAAAACAAAATTCATGTAATTTGTTCACACTTTTTGGTGGTGAAATTGTTCAGGTAATAAGGACTTTCCCTTGATGGTGTACAGTTATTTCAATAAAATGTATATTACACTACTGACATGCAGGACAAAATACTATTAATTACACATACACATTACTATGAAAAGCAGTGAAGACTACTTAGGTATATATTACCACTATTCTTTGTAAAAGTAGAAATTTGATTCACTCATATTGCTCTAGTGTATATTTTCCCTTGCAGAATTTGCTCTTCTACATTATGTTAAAGAATTTCATTTACCTTAATGTTTTAAGGAAAGTTAACAGAAACCGTGGACTAGTGTTTTGGTACCCAAATGGGGGCCCCTCATTTCACCCATCAAAATCTGTCTTGTATTGAGCTATACTGACATTGCTACTCATTTCACATCGAAATATAGGGTAAATAATAACAGTGAACTAAAACTAGTTTTGTTTTGAGTGGTTGTGGGTGGTAGAGATATTCTGTGCAATCTGTCAGTTTTCTAGCTTTAAAAAAATGAAGTTCATATTTACAAAAAAACCCTCTGCCAAAAACTCTCAAACAAATGAGAGGAAAACTGTTAATTACCAATGCATTGTTACGTTTTAATATTAAAAGGAAATCTAAATAATGGGTAATGACAGAAGCTCAAAATATTTTTTTACAAAGAATTGTGAAAAAGGTGATGTTGTTGTGCTGTCGTCACACTAGAATTTTGTATGGAACCCATCACCTGATAACATATCATCCTCACACTGCAATATGCAAATGATTCCAACCTATGGAAGCCATAATTGGTAACAGGAAGTTGGGAGTGCACAAGGGTATGTAGAAGGATTCCTCCTTGACCTTCAGTCTGGATGCTGCCACTCAGTTTGCCCTTCTTAATGCTCTGTCTTTGGAGGGGTGGTTCATATTTCAAGTCTGGGCCTGTCTTCAGTCAGCAAATGCAACTAAAACCCTGATCACTCAAAGACTTTGCTCTTATTTTCTGCCCAATAACACCCAGTCATTTCTAAGCTTTCAGGCTTACAATTTGGAGGAAGAAATATAGATATTACTCAAAAATAATGCAGAAGACTGACAGACTAATATATGTGCTGCAAGAAATGTAATTCTGAATGCCCAGGTTTCATTACAGCCACTCGCCTAGGGAAGAAAGAAAAATACAAATTCTGAATCATTTGATACATGTCTTTTTTATATGAGGAAAAAAACTTTAAATATCTAGCCACCTCTGATCATTATCCTGAATAGTTTAAAGTAAAAAGTAATCCATTTTAATTTTGAAGTGATTTTGAAGGGGAAAATAGTTTGAAACCCATTAATTCCGCAGCAGAAGCTTTGTTTTTGTGGCATAGGCTTACTTCATTTGCAAAAATTGTTCAGTGAATTGAGTAGAAGAAACAATGATGTCATTTTGGGTATTTTATGTAATTAATTGTGGCTTACATTAAAATTTATAATTATAATGTATTTCTTATATACTACAAATTAGATTAAAATGATGAAGGAATAGTAATTTTAATGCATCTTCATCAATGTATGCTCTAGTATTTTTAGTTCACAAACCACCTTCAAACACAATAGCATCTATTTGTGAGATTGACTCACCTATGTAATGAGTAAGTTAATTGTATGTGGATTGAGTAAGTCCTGTTCACATCACGACTGCAGTAGGCAGACAATAATTCATACAGTACACAGTAAAATCAGTGAAAAACTAAAGCTAAGATTTTTTTTTTGTTGAAAATCTGCTTCTTTGTTTTTAGCAGATGGAAGCAAAGTTTGCCCTGAAATTCCCCCAGTCAATGTGAACTCTCAGTATAGAATTTGAACATACATAAAAGATGTTCCATATTTCACGTAGCAAATTGCTATAATTCATTTCACTAGTCATGGCAATAGTAACTTGAAATTAAATGAACATAAGAAATCAAATTCACATTTTATTTTTCTTACATACTAAGTTATTCATAATACAGATTTTTTTTATTTTTGTTCCTCTGAAGCATATAGTTTCAAAAGGTATGATGTATATACAAGAAGTAAATCATGAAATACAATGTACTTATTTTCTATCAATAGCTTTTTTTCAGTAAGTACCACCTTAATCTACCAAAAATAAATGAAGTCAGTATTTCAAATAAACCCAAGCATACAAAACAAAATGAAAATAAAGTAAAAGTCAAAATCCTAAACCTTGATAAATATTGCTTCTAGGCTCAGTCCCATTCTGCTATGATTTAATTTGAATTAAATATAGAATTTCACTGAGTGACATCAAATCTAATAAGATAGTCCCCGTATCAAGAAAATGTAAATTATCTTAAACACTCTGACATTATCAAATATAAAATAGAACTTTACAACAAAGTATAAAATTTTGCCTCAGATAAATATGTTTTGCTTTCAATATAGTATTTGTGCTTTTGAAAATAAAATATGTGACTGTTGGAGCATTTTAGAATAATAATAGTAATAATAAATAAAATTTCTTCAAATTGCAAAATGTGTCTTTATTGATGAGCATGAAGACAAGGCATGATATGAAAATACAAAGCAATATGATCTTTAAAACTCATGACAATAGTTGTTCATGAGCTTTGATAAAGAACAGTTATAGAGCAACACATTATCACATGACAGCTTTAGAAACTATTATAACAAAATGTAACTGTTTACTTAAATGTGAAAGTATATTGAAAGCCATAACTGAAATTGTGCTAGTGATACTGGAACAGTGGTGAAGCAGCAGGGACATCCATGCAAAGAACAGTCCACCTCATGAATAACGTCATCAACAAAGTTCATTGTCATGATAAACGCTTTAGTTAGCTTTCCATTGCTGTGATCCAAGCGCCCAACAAGAACAATTTTAATGGATGAAAAGTTTATTTAAGTGTTCACAGTTTCAGAAGTCTTTGTTCATAGATTGAAAGCTCCATTCCTTGAGGCTCAAAATAGGGCTAAAAATCATGACACAAGACTGTGAGAGCGAAGCAGGTCAAGGTATGGTGTCAGACAGCAGAGAGAGAGAATCCACACCAGATACAAAATATATACCCCAAAGCCATGCCCCAATGACCCACCTCCTCCTGGTTCCCCTTCCACCAGTTCCCCTCCTGCCACTTCCTCTGCCAGCTCTCATTATGTCGGTGTATGTGGGACTGTCCTGAGAGTTGCAAATCCCAATAAAAAACACCCGCACCTGATTTTACATGTATTTCTCTCATTTTATTTTTACACATATATCTAATAACATAAAAGCACAAAGTAAACATTTCCATTCGTAAAATTAGGGGTATGAAAAGAAGGGATGGGACCAAAATAAGACTGAAATGCCACTGGGCAAATAAGTCTTGTAGTTCCATGTCCAGAATCTGGAGTTCATGGCATCATGAAGTTGTCTCCAAAGGGCTTATGCATTTCCAGCCCTATGACTTTGATGGTTGCAGTCCACGTGGTTTCTTTGATAACTTGTCGGATTGATTCTTGTAGCTTTCCTAAGGTTTTCCAAAGTACTGGCATTTCTTAATCTTGGGGGACTCCACTGCAGTTTTGATCACATTTCCATGCATGCATACCTTTCTCAGGGGCTGCCTGTAGGGACTCTGACACTGGAACACTTTGCCTGTCCTCCTAGGCCTTCCTGTAAAATCTCAGATGAAGCCTCAAGACAGCCTAATTCCAGCATCCTACAATCCTGCAGAACCAGCACCACACGGTTGTCACCAAGGTCAGCCACCATCTCAAGCCATAGTCCACCCTCCAGGGATCATAGCTATAGCTAGCTGCCTCTGAGTGTCTGAGTGGCCGACTACATTGAAAAACCTTTCTAGGTCCACTTGTGAAAAAGAGTGACCCTCTGGCTTCTTTTCAAAGGATTTTACTCCCTGGAGCCTGAGATGGGTGTGGTCTTGCCAATTCCTGAGATGCCCTCAAGCCATCTTTCTTTTTGCCTCTGGGCAGTCTTTAGAATTTCTTTAGTAATGTCTTTAAAAATTGCAATTCCATAACCCCAATTTTACTCCCATCATTCAAGTTTTTCAGATATTTCTGCTCTGCTTTCTGCTCCTGATTTTCATAATACATTCCCCAAAGGCCACCGACAATACCCATGACACTGCCTGAATGTTATGGTGTCTAGAAATTTCTTCTCCAAGATTAAGAAGTCCACTGCCTTTAAAATTAGTCTCACAGAATCTCTCCAGACATGGGCAAAATGAAGACAACTTCTTAGCCAGATTATAGCATGGAAAGCCTCTAGTCCAGTCTCCCATGCTGTCCTCCTTCTTGAAACCTCATAAGCCCTATCTTTATTTTGAATAGTCCGGTCAGCATTCTGGTCTACTGAGATCCCACCAGAATCACCCATTAAGTTTCTCTCATACCAATCTAAAGCTTTTTTCAGTTTTCATTGCTAAACTTTTCAGAATTCCTCCCACAAATTCTAAAATGCTCCAAAATCTTCTAAGCCACATGGTCAGGTTAGTCATAGTTATGACTCCACTTCTTGGTACTAATTTCTTTTTAGTCAGCTATTCCAGTGCTGTGACCCAAGGACCTGACAAGAACATTTTTAATGGAGGAAATGTTTTTTTTAAGGGCTCAGAGTTTCTTTTCAGAGGCCTTCATCCATAGATGGCTGGCTCCATTCCTTGGGCTCCAGAAAAGGCTGAACATCTTGGTGATGCAGGGGTTTTGAGATGAGGCTGGATTCTCTGCTCCCACTGGTGAATGGAGTTTGGGCTGAATGTAGTTCTCTGCAGCCAAAATAGGCCTTTTTTAGTGTTTGCAGCTCTTCCCAGCTAAGAGCTGGGTCGCCTGCCCCCTCTCGCTGCTTTTGAGCAGCATTGCAGCTCTTGGTGTGGAAGCACACCCCCGGAATTTGGCACCAATCTTCTTCTGGGTTCTTGTCTTGCAAATTTGAAGAATAAAATCTGTGGGAAACCACAGAAGGAAAGAGTAGAAACAGTGGGATTTATTTAAGGGAGGAGAGCAGAGTCTCCACAAGGCAGACGGGTATTTGGAAGCAGGGTAACGTCTTATGTGCGATAGGCCAGGAGTTATATTGGTTTGGGTGTGAGCCTTGATTAAAATTCATGAAAAGTGAACATTGAGGAAAGCACCAACACCATTGGTTAAACTCTATGTAAAACAGGCATTGAAACTAAGCACCAAAACAATTCGTTAAAATCTGTGCAGAACAGGTAGCAACTCCCCTCTAGTTCCCATCTATGTCCACCCCTACTTCATAGTTTTCCCACCTCTGGGACAAAGGTTGCCCAAACAGGTGAGCCTCAAGGTCTTTTGCATTTGAAGGCCCTGAGCATACCTGTTAATCTCTCTCTACTGGTTAGCTTCTAGGTGTGAATGAATGTGGTGCATTGCCATGACTACCTAGCCATTTTACTATCTCTCCTAATCTGTATCAATGGCAGAATATTGTGAGAGAGGGAAATGGTTCAAGGCATTGCCAGGAAGCAGAGAGGGAAAACCCATGCTAGATACCAAATATAAACCCAAGTGGCATGCCCCCAATGACCCACCTTCTCCATCCACAGCATAGCAACCTGTATCTGCCAGTTAATCCCTATCAGAGGACTAACTCACTGATTGGGTTAAGGCTCTTAAAACCCAATCATTTCACCTCAGCCTTCACATTGTCTCACATATTGAGTTTTTGGGGGACACTTCTCATCCAAACCATAACAAGCGAATCCCATGATATGACCATATTGTGAATAATCATTAACTACAAGATGTTAATATCAGAAAATCTAATCTTTGCAAAAGGATTGACTTGGTTTCAAAGTTATTCAGTGGTTCCTTTCTACCAATCTTTCTGTCCTTCCTTTACTTCTTCTATTCTTTTGTTAAAATATAGGAGCTATTTTTAGAACACTTTTTTTTTATTTACGGAAAAATAATGAAGACAGTAACTAAAAACAACTATATACTCCACACTCATTTCCTCCTACTACTTGTGTCTTGCAGTCATGCACTGCACACCGTAAAAATTAATGAAATAATATTTATGCAATATAATTAATTAAAAATCATTATTCAAAATTCCTTAGTTTTTAACCTAATGTCATTTATCTGTTTCAGGATCATATCCAAGAAGCTTCCTTATATTTATATATGATGTTTCCTTAGCATCTGCTTGGCTGAGATTTCTAAAACTCTTCCTGTTTTTAACGACCTTGAAGATCAGGAGGAACACTAGTCAGATTTCTGGTGGTATGCAATTCCATTAGCAGACATATTTACTTTTCATGACTAGCTTGGTATGCACGTGCTTGGAAGGAAGAATACAGAGACAAGGTGCCATTGCATCATGAATAAACAGCATACATTTTATCACTGTTGATATTAACCTCCATCATCTGGGTAAGGTATTGTCTGCCAGCTTTCTCCATAGCAGCTTCTCTCATCCCTCCTTTCATATTTAATCTTTGGAAGGAAGGCACCACACACAGTGAATGGTTAAGAAGTGGAGAGTCATGCTCCACCTTCTTGAGAATCTATATCAAATAACTAAGATTCTTATACAGGAAAGTTTGTTTCCACAGTTGACTTCTTCATTAGTCATTTAGTTATATGAAATGGGACTCAGGAATATTCATTTTATTCCTTAATTTATAATATATGATAGTTTGAATACGAAGTGTTGTCTGAATAATCCAGGAATGTTCAGGGGTGAAACAATTAGACTATGAGAGCTGTAACCACATCATTGGATTAATCCATTTGATGGATTAATGATTTGATGAACTACTAAGCAGTAACTGTAGACAAATAGCTAGAAGCACATCACTGAGACAGTGGACTTGCACTGCCACTGCATCTTGGCCCTGGTTCCTTTGGCTCTTTCTCTTTCCAAACTTATCATGAGTTGAACAGCTTGATGTGCTGTGCCCTTCACGATGCTATTCTGCCTCTACTCAGGCCCAGGGTTATTGAATTTATTAACCATAGAATGAACCTCTGAAAGTATGAACCCCAAATAAATTTTTCCACCTCTATCTTGTTTGTGTCAATTATTTTGGTCACAGTGATGAAAAAAAAAAAACTAATACATAACCCAATATGTTTTTATTATTTTTGTTGTTAAAACTGGGAGATCCTTCAGTTGGCTCCTGTATCCTTTTTCTTTATTATTTATTTATTTATTTTCAATAGTTTTTCTCATTGTCTGGGAATACAACATGTTCCAAACTCATCTCAAATATTTTGTCCCACTCTTAGAATGAACCATTTCTCTCAGAAGTCATGGTTCTTTTTTTGGAAAATGGTATCAGAAATCAGGCCCTGTCTGGGAACTAATTATTCTTAGTGATGTTGTGGTTCCAGTGCTTCAAAATTATTGCAATTGCCAGCACAAGGAAAAGTATGTGCACATTACCGGTAGTGTACATACACATAAGTACCATATTTTCTGTATGTAATTATGCCCATGTTAAGCTAAGCATGAGCTCATACAGGTTGGTGTCTCTAATTCTAAAGCACCATCTCCAGGCTTGTTCTAGCTGCCTTCCTTGCTTATCCGTAAACTTTCTCTCCAGCAGTGGGAATGCTGGATCCCAGCATGCTTCATCAACATAGCTGTTCAAGTCCAATGTACATGAATAATAGTTATAGAACTGTTCCCCTACATCCAGTAGAAATGCACTGGCATTGTCAAACACAGTGCTTATGAGCACTCTTCCATTTTGACCACACACACTCCCTTCATCTCCATCATTACTAATGTGAACATGTCTCCATGCCCTGCTCTTCCACACACACTCTCTGTGATGTTCTTTCATATACTAAGTACAGATTGCTGTTTTGACATGCTTCACATTTCATCATAATTTTCCCCAAACTTCTTAAATGACTTTTTAAAGGATTAAATGCTGTTACACTTTGTGCTTCAAGATTTTGTATATTTTGACACTTAAGAGTTTTTCTCTTCTTAGTCCTTCTCCTCCTCTTTCCTTACCTCTCTCCCTTCTTTCCTTTTTCCTCCTTCCTTCTCACCATCTCTCTTTCTTTTTCTTTTTTTGCTTTAATTCATTTTTTGATAAGTATAATTTTTAGTTTATTTGTTGAGCCTGTCAGTTTATGGAAGAAGAGCTGAAACTTCCTGGTGCAGACAAAACTGAATATTTTTATATAAACTACTTTGCATATTTTGTTATTATTCTCAACAACTTTTTTGTTGGCATTAGATTTTCCTAATTTTCACAACAAATTATTGTTATATAAAGTGGAGACAATAGACATAAAAAGAAAACTAAGACACATCCTCTAAGATTTTAGATTAAAACAACAGGAAAAATAGAGTATCCTTTTTATTTCCTGTTGAGCAATTGTATATGTGAGCGTCCTTATCTTTCTCAATCCTAAATTAAATAAAATCATTAAGGTTGGAAAAAAGTAGAAAGGAAAGAAAACATGAAAAGGAAGAATAATATTTTGATGAAAGCAAAATGCCAAGATGCCCTTAAATCTCCTATAAAGGTGGCTTAACAGAGGAGGAAGAAGATAATAGAAGAACTAAAGGAAAGTGTTGTACATTCTGGAGGTGCCTTATGCACCACTGCCCTGGGGTGAGGGAGCAGCCAACCTGGAAGGACCTCCCTCTTCTAAAGAAAAGGTGGCATGAGGACTGGCTGTGTTGGAGTCCAGTCCTGATGCCACCTGGTACAATATCTACATTCATTATCAGGGCTTGTGGAATATAAACTTTAGAGGATGCTGTTTCCAGATACTGAAATCCACCCTCGTGTGAGGAAGAGGACATATAACACAGCAGGACAGGGCATGAGTGGCTGGACATGAGGGACCACTTGGTAGATGGTGATGCTGAAGGAAGCACACAGGAGGGGCTCCCTGCAATTGTGTGAAACACAGCACAAAACCCAATGTGCACATTGGATGGACACCAACGACCCTGAGGAGCACAACCATGACCAAGTTAATTCTATGTCCTAGAAGAAGGGTCAATTAGAGAAAGAATGGGAAATAGTAAAGAATCCTCAAATTCACTGAGTTTAATACTTTAAAATAATTGCATTTGACAGAGACTACCTGGAAAGGGTTAGGACATCTATTATCATCTAAAACGGGGGTTCGTGATTCAAACTCAGTCCATTTATATTAAAATAATGTAAAAAGGCTTGCCCGTTTGAACTGAATTTTCTGAAAGTGATACCTCTACCCTCTGCTCTGCCTTCAGTAATGAATTGTTTAACACTCCCTGTAAGTCTTGTTGTACAAATTCATTTTTATGGAGAGCCTGCCTTCCTGCTTTTGCTTTGTGCTGAGTGGATGTTTTTTTCTTTTAACCTTAGGAAACCTTATCTCTTCAACTTGAGTCTTCTTTTTGTGTCTGTGTAGTACGCAGTGATAATTCTCTGCCGCATTGTGGCCAAGAGAAAGCCTAAATCACATTATCTCTGACAGAGAAAATCACTTCCTTATTGAGGTTAGATCTGAAAAAGCATCTCTATATGGTGCCATGAGGCTTCTCCTGTTACAGAAAAGAAGAGCTCTTTAAGTATTTTCTTCCCACAGTTGCAGGCATTAATATTATTATTTAACTGACAACTGATAAAATTTTTCATTTCTCCCAGTGACTAATATTGTCCATTTCCAAATTTTATAGAGAACTGAATGTTGTGATTCAGATAGATAGACTTTTAGATAAACTATTTATAAAACTTTTAAATAAGTTGGAAAAATTTTAATAAGGTGATAGAATATAAATGATTTTAAAACACAAGAATTTCAATTTGTCAAAATTTGGTATTATCTTCTTTATGAGTTAAAATTGACTTTATGAAAAATAATTAACCAAGAAAAATTTATAAAAAGTGTATCAGTTTAAGAAGTATGTTTGTCAGCATGGATTGAGCCCATTAAACCACAGTTAGAGAATTCTGGCAATTTTCAGTGCTTTTGTCTGTCTGTAATATTACTTCTAAATAAAGGGCATTCTAAATCTAAGTGAGAATTAAAATATAAGGTTTTTAAAGAAAATCTTGACCATTTCCACACCATAAATTACAATAGAGCAGGTAATAATAATATTCCTATTATCAGAATGAAAAAACATCTTAGTGTCTCAGAACAAAAGGAAAAATATATAATTGTATGTCTCCCCATCAAGCATTTTTGATAAAAAAGAATAAGGATATTTTTTCTTATAGAAATTTTAAAACTTTTTTGTTTACAATGCCTAAGGTAAGATAATTTTACTTTTCAAAATTTGAAATTATATCAAAGGACCTGATGACAATCAGATGGTGATTAAGAGTAAATTTTCAAACTTTTCAAATCCAAATGGAAATTTGGGCTATGTTTCCTTTAATTCTAATTTCAAGTTCAAGAAAATAAACCAAGACAGTTCCAAACTTCACATTGTATTAAATCAAATACACTACAATGAAATTTTTAAAAGAAAATGTATAAAATCAAATGTTACGCCCAGGAGGAAAAGTGATTTTTAAAAAGTGGCAGTTTGGCAAATTGAGTCAGCATAAAGTAGCTGAACAAAATTTTAATTATGAAATATAGATACTTCTTTGTGCAACTTCATCATACTTTTTCAAAGATTAATGAATAACAAAAGCGATTAGAATGTTTCAATACACCTTTCAAAAGATTGATCTATAGAAATTTTTAAAAGAAGAAGAAACATTTTGATTCTGCTATAACTATGTAACAGTGAGTAAGCTGTGTTTGCCTGAGGAGGTTAAGAGGAAGTTCAAAGAATTACTGGGAAAGTGATGAATCTTCTACCTAAAAGTATTTCTCAAAATATGTCTTTAGGGAATGCCAACTTAGTTATCCCTCTCCATATCCAAAGACCAAATAGTAAATCATTGCATTGTTTGACACAGAGTTTGATATCTAGAGCATAATTTCTTCAATACTGTCAAATTCTCTAGGAAGTTTAGTAGTCTTTATACTAAAAATTTATTCTTTCGGTTTGGAGCAGAGGCTCAGCAGTTACTGTGCTTGTCTGGTATGCGTGAGAACCTGGGTTTAAACCCCAGTACCACGAACACAACGAAGTGTCCTAGAAATGAAAGCCACATGAAAAACTAAATAAAATTGATTTCCTCTCTCTCTCTCTCTCTCTCTCTCTATATATATATATATATATACACACACATATATATGTATATATATATTTGGGCTACTATATATATGTATGTATATATATAGTAGCCCAAATTTTAGTAATATATATTTATTGATTTTGTTATACATATCTACTTCTGATTTATAATCCTAAGTAAATGTTAATATCCAGTAGCATTCCATAACTTAAAAAGCTGGGGGCAAGCTTGATAACAAGCAATTAGGGGTCTTCTATGAGAAGAAAGCCTAAAAGGAACTGGACTGAGTGCTTTGCAGATGCAACTGAATTGAGTATTTGTGGCTGAACTTGACTTTATTTAGTATTCACTGCTTCAGTTTCTGATCACAACCTATAGTAAATTCCTAAGGTTGGTAGTCTTTGGACATATTAAAATTTAGTTTTGGAAGTTGTGTAAAATTCTTTTGAGGAATTAAATGATCCAGACAATATGACATTTTTTCCTGAGAGTTTTGGTCTAACAAATCTATCACTAGGGAAGAAGAATAAGGACATGGAAAATGACCAGGAATACAGGCCTTTTCTGGAGGTTTTATAAATGTACTTGTTAAAGGCAGAACTCCACCTTCCATAATTTTCAGACTATTAAATGTCAGGTGTATCATGACAAAGAAAATTTTGCAGATGCTATTAAAGTTTCTAATTCATTCACTTTAAAAATGGGGTAATTATTTTGGATTATCTGGATAGCCCCAGTGTAATTACCTGGACAATTGTTGGCAGAAGGGGAAGTGAGAGAGACTCTCCATTCAAGAGGGAGTGACCGCGCACATTGCTGGAGTGAGCTGCAGGGAAAGCATGGGTGTAATGGGATGAGCATCCAGGAGCACTGATTGGACTCTGGTTGGCAAACAGCATGAACTTGGGATTTGAGTTCTCTACCTGCAAGGAACAGGACCAACATTCTGAATGATCACATAACATTTCCCCAGGGCCTCCAGTGAGGAACAAAGCCCAGCAAACACTTTGATTTCAGTTTTATAAGATCTTAAGTCAAGCACCCAGTTGAAGTCATCCAGGCTACCGATCTACAAAGACTGCAGAGATGGGATAAGTTTGTGCTGTTTTAAACTGCTGGGTCTCTTTGTTACCATCCCTGTGTATTTGTGTAATTCATATGTGCACACTTGTATTACTTACTGAACTCTAATGCTAGAGGTAGCTCCACAAGCAACTTCTGCATCCAAACGTGTATTTCCTCTGCTTTCTAGCACAATGACTAGTGCCTCATAGATTGCCACATATATAATATGTAAAATTGAACTGATTTCATATGATTTATACATTCAACCCTTTATTTTCTTCCAAATTTTCTATGCATCGTCTTCATTTTATTTACTAATATGTACTCATTTACTAATTTTTGCATTATCAGCTATAAGAAACAGGCTCCTAGGACAGTACTCTGCCAATGAGCTCCAACCTTAGCCCTTTCACTTACTAATATTCATTGAGAGTTTATTGTACACTAGAGTAGGTTCAAGAGGAGAAGCTAGTGAATGGAAAACATGGTTTTTGACTTTTGACTTGAGTTATATAATTCCAATTAGTTACAGTGAGAAGCTCATGTAATTACAGATTAATGAAAATAATGAATTCACACCTTGAGGATTAGACAGGTGGTATGATTAAAAAAAGGAGTGCATTATTTCAGAATAAGCACAGGCTTAGGATGACCTCAGTGCTGAAACCGGAATGCTTTTAAGGAGCCAGAATTGTGGAGATCTGACCAGAGAGATCTCCGAGGTTAGCAAAAGAGAAACCCAGTTGAAAACAAGCACGGAACACTCAAATGAAGAAAAATCGTGATGAGTATTATGCATCCTTTATGCCAAAAAGTAAAAAAGTTATTTCAGTTTTTCTCAGTAAAAAGGGAGCAATTGCTTCTTCTTTATCTCTGTGCCAACAAGGCCTATTATAGGGATTGGTGCATAGATATAAGGAATATGCATTTCATTGAATGAATCTAATTGGATTAAAAATTAAATAAAAATGAGTGAAAGTAACATATCTTTTTGACTTTTTGACTATACTATTACCCCATCAAAGAGCTTTGTTATTTTTAAGCATTTTTGGTTTTTTTTTTCCCTCTGAGTTAAAAATAATTAGTAAGACCTAGTAGGTACCCTATCTACAAAAGTGTTTTAGTATCATACTTTTTCTTAAGACAGTATCGCTTTGTACCTAGTAATGAAAATATATTTGAATGTACTGCACTAACAGTTAAGCACACATATTCTACATTAAGTTATTTTCTAGGCTAAATACTTTGGGGTTTTTTTTTTTCTTCTTCTTTTAAAATTGCTTTATTCTGATTTTGGTCTCCAATTCCTTTTTTAGTAATTTTTTTGTGACTAAAAGACCAGACAAGAACAATTTTAGAAGAGGAAAAGTTTATTTGGAGGTTCGCAGTTTCAGAGTTCTCAGTCCCTAGACAGCAGGCTCCATTCTTCAGGGCTCAAAGTGAGAAAACATCCTGGTAGAATAGTGTGGTGGAGGAAAGTGTTTCAGGGTTTTGTAATCAGGAAGCAGAAGGAGAGAGATTAAGCTCTGTTTGCAAAATATATACCCCAAAGGCATGCCTCCAATGACCTCCTGTCTCCAGCTACACTCTGTCTGCCTCCCTTTACTACTCCTTAATGCCTAGCAGAGGATTAATGCACTGATTGGTTTAAGGCTGTCATTAACCCAATCATTTTACCTCTACATCTTCTTGCATTATCTCACGCATGAACTTTTTGGGGATATCTCACATCCAGACCATAAGAGATTCCTCTTATGTAAATCAAGAGGTTAAAGTATCCTTAGATCTTATTTTCAGCTACAAAACTGTGTGCCCCTTTGAAAACATTTTAAAAATAATTTCCATTTTAAAATATATGTATATTCATATAACATAAAATTTAATTTTAAAAGTAAGTTTTATTTGAAATGGTTATTTTAGAATTTTAAAAGCATTTTGAGAATTGCAGATTTCAACTTTCAACTATTCATATACAGTGAGAATTTCGATTTTTGAGTCATCTGTGCATTCAGAAGCTATAGGTTTCTTGACAAAATAGTGATTCGAAAAACTCATGTAGCTCATGCTTGCCTGCTCAAAATCACAATAGTTTCAACAAATTATTAGTTTGCGAGGTATTGTAGATACAATAATAGGAAGTAAAGGTAGTAATTGCACACTTGACGGATCTACACTTATTTTCCTCACTGATCTTTGTGCGTCTTTTAATAATTTATTAACATATTCTGCCTAAAGATTTATTTTTGCTATATAGCATAACACTTTTGACACTGGTGTCAGTATACAACAGAGAGTTGGGCACAGTGGCACATACCTGCAATATTTGGAAGGCTGAGCGCCAGCCTCAGCAACTTTGTGAGGTCTTGTTTAAAAAAAAAGAGAAAAGGGTTGGGGATGTGATTTAGTGCTTAAGCGTCCCCGTGTTCAATTCCTGGTACAAAAAAGAATAAAATAAATAAAATCAAATAAAAAATGAATAAATTAATACATAAAGAAAACAACAGAGAGCAGGAATGTGAAATCTCAAAAACTTAAACTAAGGAAATATTTTTATCTTGATTTGGTGGCTATCAAATTTTCCTGTTATAAATAGACCGTGTAAATTTCTACAAGGTAATATTTTTGGATTCCTGCATTGCATGGTCATTTGACCGTCTTATTTGTTTGAAATTTGTGGAGTAAAGAGTGAAGACACCCAGAGTCTAAATTCAGTGTGAAACATTTGCTGTATTTCTGGTACCAGGAAAACTTTGCCTAATTTCAAGTTTCACCTCTTGTGTTTCCAGAGGGGTGATGGAGATCGTCTGGGCACCACCTGCTGAAATGCCAAGGCTGCATCAGGCATGCCTGTTAGCTGGGGATATATGGCATCTCACCCCATCCTGCCTGCACTGCTTCAGTGTTATTCCTCAGATGCATTTTTTAAGCATTAAAAATTGATCTGTATCGATTATTCAATAAGTATATACATCAGATTCTTACACTTAAATGGCAGATCATCCTTTTGCGTTCACGTTTTCCTTTTCTTTTTTCTTCCTTGCTTATTTTTCTTTGCTTTTTTTTTAATTAGCAAATGTAAATATCCCACTTTTTAAACAAATTTTTAAAGAGAGAGGGACAGTGAGAGATAGAGATAAAGAGAGAATCAATTTTATTTGGTTTTCATGTGGCACTTTGCAGTTTACATGGTGCTGGGGTTCAAACCTACTTCCTTGTGTATGCCAAGCAAGCACCTTAACCATTCAGTCACCGTTCCAGCCCCCCACTTTTTAATTTCTAATTTTAAATTTTTCTAGAAATACCTGCTATTTACTTTCCTCTATGGTAAATTATATCACTTCATCCTCTGTGAGAAAAAATAGTTGCATATAATATTGTATTTTTCTGCATTACTTTTTAAAGGGCTCACAATGGATTTGTGTCTGTTAATGTTTGCCTATTAATCACAAGTTTTCAGCTGCCCAAAATCCTACCACACAGTGAAAACTTGCACTTGAGAACAGAAAGAACAAAGTCACCACTGTAAATAAGAGTAAAGGAATTTTTACAATGTAAAATATGACCTGAAGTGTAGTAATTCCACTATTGATCATTGCATTTTCTATTTCCCAATATAGAGTAAATAATTTAGAAGCATGTTTTACAATCATACATTAACTTTAACATGAAATTTAAAAAAGGGGGCTGGGGTGGTGACGCGGCAGTTACAGCAATTGCCTAGCATGTGCAAGGACCTGGGTTCAAATCATAGCACCACATACACAATTTATTGTTGGAGCAATGAAAACCAGGTGAAAAAATAAATAAAATTGATTCTCACTCTCTCTCTCTCTTTATTTAAAAAAAATAAATAAAGACATTAAATCATACTAGCTATGCACTTATTTTATTGTTTTCTCAGTTGTGCCCTTGTTAAGATCAAAGACTGTGGAAATTGACTCTGGTTTAAAATCCTATATGCATTATTCAAAGATCGATACTATTGTGCAAATTATTATGTATCTCATCTCAATTTCTTTTTATGAGAAGAGTGTGCCACATAATGAAGATTTGGTCCAAAGTGAACTACATATATGAGGTGGTCTCAAGGAAATCACTATGGAAGTTCCTCAAAAGAAGATTGGAACTACCATATATCCTCTTCAGTATTTTTTAAAAGAATTAAAGCATGTTATGCTAATATGCACATACACATGTTTATTGCAGCATATTTCACAGTAGCCAAGTTATCAAAGTAGATTAGATGTCTTTTAACAGAAGAATGCATAAAAATGTGATAATTATATACATGGGAGTTTTGTTCAGCCATAAAGAAGATGAAATTAATCATTTGCAGGAAAATGAGTGGAACTAGGGAGCATAATTTTGAGTGAATTAAGTCAGAATTAGAAAGTAAAGGGTTGTATGTTCTGTTTAATAAGTAGAAGCTAAAGAGAATAAAAAGCTTGGAAAGACATCATGAAAATATAAGTAAGACCAATAGAATTGAGGAAATATAGAGAGAGGAAAGAAAAAGGGGAAAAGAGAAATCCTAGAGGATTAATTAGACCAGATTATGTTATATGCATATATGAAGTGTCACAACGAATGCCACTGTTATGAAATATCATAATGCAGCAATAAAAATAAATAAATATAAAATAATGGTGGAATTCAAACATTATTATCTAGCAACAGCATAGCCATCACTACCCTGTTGTACAGCACATTGGTGATGTGTTTGGGGTAACAATGGCATAAACAGACCTACAATTATGTGGGTACAAAATTACTGATAATTATAATCAATAATTATATTTTCTAGCTTAAGAAATTACATACTATGCTTTAATAATTATTTTAGAATGTACTTTGCTTCATAAAAAATAATGTAGGATGGTATGCTGTGTTACACTGGCAGCAGATTCATACATTGCATACGTTTTCAGTCTCTTGACAGCATCAAGAAGTGGTATTCATTGACTGACCTACAACATCTTGGTTATGGAAGTACTCTCCACAATGTTCACACAATGATGAAATTGGGTAAGGGGAATTTCTCAGACAGCATACCCATCAGCTGACACTTGACTCCGTGTCATATAACAGGTGTCAGACCTCTAATATGTTGTTGTTCACTAAGTTTACAAGAAAAATATAAAATGCTGTTACTTTGGAGAGCTATAAGAAAATATTTTATTTTCACCAAAAGCAAGTGACAAATATTTGAGGTGATAGGTATATATACCCTCATTTAAACTTCACAGAATATATACATATATGGAAACATCCCTTGGTGCCACATAAATGTGTATATATTTTGTTTTCTCCACTTAAAACAAATTGGATTTAAATATAAAAAGCAAAGTAATAAAAGAATATATGTAATCTCATCAATTCTGGGCAAATGGAACAATATCAAATTCTTGGTAAGACACATTCTGCTTATTAAGACACTGCATTTTACAGGAAAACTTAAGGGACTGCATTTGAACATAGAACAAGCAAGTAAGATTTGTTGTGAGGCAAGCTTCACAATATCAAGAGGTGAGGAGGATTCTGGTTCCTACAAAAGGAAATAAGTACTTTATTTATATTATATTGGGGAACTGGATGGGAAATAAATGAGATTATCCAACTCATTGGGAAATCAGTCAGGTGGAAGGTGGAGAGTAAATACCTTGATTTGTAGGACATTAAAACTAACATATGTGAAAGGTAGAGGAAGGCCAAGGTTAAGGAGCAACAGAAGTAAAAGGGTATTTAAAGTTCCACAAGAACTTGACCAGATATCCCAGAGTGGCTCTACATGGCAGGTTTTTACACATCTGCTATATAAATCTTTGAATCTGATTTACCCTAGGCAGGATGTACCCTTGGCCAAGTCAGCTCTCTGCTGCTGAAGAAAGCCCTAAAAGATTTTACATCACCCTACCAGCAGCACTGCCAACATCTGGCCTGTTAGCCAGATTTTTGTTGCTATGACAAAGAACAATTTAGAGGAGGAAAAGTTTCTTTTCAGTTCATAGTTTCAGAGCTTCAGTCCACAGATGGACTACTCCATTGCTCAAAACCATAACAGAGGCAGAACATCATAGTGGAAAGGCATGGTTGCGGCTCAGCTCATGAGAACAGGGAAGCAAAGAGGGAGCAGTGAGCCAAGGACAAAATATAATCCCCAAAACAAACCTGTAGAGACCTACTTCCTCTAGCCATACGGAACAGCAAACAGCTGTCACCCAGTAGTCCAATCAAACTATCAGCCTATGAAATAGGTCCATTCTCTGATTAGATTACAACTCTTGTAAAGAATCATTTCACCTGTTTTGTTTTTATTAGATGTATATAGAGATACAATAGAGGGGGAAACATTATCAAACAATCAAGAACCAATGTATATATACCTAGTTATCCAGGGCTAATGCCAAATCATGGATGCCCAGTTTGGGTTTCCCCTGCTGCTGTTTCCCCAAGAAGAACTCCTGCTTTAAATGGATATCTCCTGGAGGAATGACATCTGCTTCTGAGATGGTTCCCCCATATTCCCACTCTCCAGTCTCCTAGGAATTCTTCATACACTCTCCCCCCTTCTAATCCTATTTCTTACGCTTCCAAGTAACCTAGGGAGCCATCCCTCTATTGCACTGAGAATCATACAATTTGAAGTTATTGTTAGCTTAGCTGTCTAACCTACTGCTTCCCCATGTATTCTAGCTTCCACAGATGAGAGATACCATTTGGCCCTTGAGTCTCCGAATTTGGCATACTTTACTGAGCATAATTCTTTCCATCTCCATCCATTTGGCTGCAAAAGCCATAATATCGTCTTCTCTAATGGCCTAGTAGAATTCCATTGTACATCAGTACCAGAGTTTTTGGATCCACTCATTGAGTGAGGGGCATCTGTGTTGGTTCCATAGTCTAGCTATAATAAATTGAGCTGCTATAAACATTAATGAAGCCATATCACTATAACATGCTGATTCTAACTCTTTTGGGAAAATACGCAGGAGTGGGATGGCTGGATTATAAGGTGGTTCCACCCTTAATTTTTTGAGGATTCTCCACACTGCTTTCCATAGTGGCTGAACCAGTTTGTAGTCCCACCAGCAGTGTAACAGTTTTCCTCTTTTCCCACAGCCCCTCCAGCATCTGTTATTGTTAGAATTTTTCATTTTTGCCACTCTAACAGGAGTGAGGTGGTATCTCATTGACGTTTTGATTTG
>PVKS010006302.1:0-79251 GCA_004027875.1 Aplodontia rufa
TGACTCTGTTTTTATATGGGCAAAATTTTTTCTTTTACTATTTCCTTGAGAACATTCCTTATCTCATTTTTTTGTGTTTTGATTTCTTCCTATGTACCAATTACTCTTAAATTGTTTCTTCTCAATTCATCCCAGACATTTTAAAAATTCTGTTCTTGTTCTCAGAGCTTTTTGTTCTTTTTTGTCATCTGTGTGCTCTAGCTTGCTCAGCCTGTCCTCATTGTCAGAAGTTTTTTCTTCAGGAGCTAAGGTTCTGTTTTCTATAGAAGTTAGCTTATTATTAAATTCTTCCATAGTTCCTTTCATGTCATTGACTGCAGATTTTAGCTCTGTTACTTCCTTTTTGAGAATGTCTATTTCTTTGATAATAGAGTTTTGCATCTCTTGAGTTTTCTCACTTTGCCCATTCATTATATCTTCTTTGAGTTCATTGTTTCTTTTAGTAATCAGATCATTGATAATATTTTCAAGGTTTTCATCTCTATCCCTTTCTGTGGCTTCCTTTTTAGGGGAGTTTTGGGTTTGATTCTTCATTTTTGAAGAGCTTCTTCTGGATCTCTGAATTGAGACTTCATGTGAGGAAGGTAAGCAGTTCCTCAAGTGATTTTTCCTCTCAAGTCAAAGGGTCAGATCAGCCACCAACTCTTTGATGATCACCTTCTTGCAGATGTTGTTTCTGCCTAGGTCCTCGTGTTGCTCTACCTTTTGGTTCCAAGCTCAAGGTTGCAATTCTGAACCTACCGGAATGCAGGGCATCAGTAGGCAGTGTTGTTCCAGGCAGGGGAACCACCTCTGGTTAGTCCTGAGCAGGAATCTGGCCAGTGGTGTCCTGAGGGCCTTCCAGTGGGACTCAAACAGTTCCAGACAGGTATACAGAGTGTCAGGTTGGTGGAGCTGCTCCAGACAGGGAGCCTCCCCTGGTAAGTCCTGAGCAGGGGCTGTTCCAAATGTCAGCCCTACCGGTCATATCCTGAGTGCCTGCCAGTGGAACTCAAACACGTCCCAAAAGACATGTGGAGTGTCAGGTAGGCAGAGGCTGCTTCAAGCAGGGAACCTTCCCTGATTGGTCCTAAGCAGGGCTGCTCTGAACAGGGGGTCTTATCCATCATGTCCTAAATGCCTTCCCTATTTCTTATCTTCTTAAAACATAAATGAGACATTTTTGAGGAAAAAGAGGTACAGAAGATATTTTTTAATAAAGAAATTTGACCTGAATATCTGGTGGACAATAACTTTAATGTTTGTGTTGCCAAAGTAAATGACTAAACTTGTGCAGATTATGACTCCTAAATTGAAATAGAGATCCCCATGGTTATCCTAGATGACAAGAGTTGCCCTAAGTTTCATATTCAAAGGATGTGCGACAACACCCCTGGACAAGTGCAGTTTTTTAATTATTTTTTTATTAGTGTATTATCATTATACCTCATAGTGATGCTCATTGTGACATATGCATACATGCACCCAAAATAAATTTACTACATGTTATGGTTTCAAGTCTATGTCTCCCACAAGCACATATGTGAGACAATGCAAGAAGGTTTAGAGGTGAAATGATTGGATTATGAGAACCTTAACCTAATCAGTGCATCGATGTGCTGGCTGATGGGAATCAGCTGGGTCGTAACTGTATTCAGGTAGGGTGTAGCTGGAGGAGGTGGTCACTGAAGGTGTGCCCTTGGGGTTTATGTATTGTCCACAGTGAAGGAAGCTATCTTGCCCTCTCTGCTTACTGTTGCCATGCATGTCCTCAGTTGCTTTCAACTGCTAAGCACTTCTGTCATAATATTCTGTTTCAAGTCAGGCCTAGGGAATGGACTCAGTTGTCTATAGACTGAGACTTCTGAAATTGTGAATCTGAAAATAAACTTTTCCTCCTTTAATTGTTCTTGTTAGGTTTTTTGGTCACAGCAGAGAAAAAGCTGACAAAAATACTCCAATTTATTCTCCAGCACTTCCTCTCTTTATCCTCTTCTCCATCATCCTGACCCCTTTCCTTGGCCCTACTGGACACCTTTTATTATTCTAAGAGAGTGAGTCATGATGATTCTTTCACTAGACAGTAAGTGCCTGGGAGATCAGAGAAAGGCAAGGTCCATCAGGACTGTACACTGGGGGAGTATGATTTTAGAGCTGGTGTTTCAGCAAGGCCTTAAAGAATGAGCATGATTTGAATATGTAGAACATGAAGGAGGCATCTGAGGAACGCACCAAAGAGGGGAGAGATGGATAGGTCCCTAAGAAAGAGGGGTGTTCATCTGACCTGGAATATAGCTCACACTTAAGAATAGCCTCAACTGGGGCTGGAGCAGGGGTTCAGTGGTTACAGTGCTTGCCTGGAATGTGCAAGGATACGGGTTCAAACCGCTGCACCATGTACACAATGAAGTATGGGAGCAACAAAGGCAAAATGAAAAACTAAATAAAATTGATTCTCTCTCTCACTGTCCCTCTCTCTCACTTTAAATAATAATAATAATAATAATATCAATTATTTGATTCCTGAAGTTGAATCCTCAAGTATTTGATTCTATTGAAGATTCTATTGAGTCCACCTTCAGAAATGGTTTCAGTGGATCTGAATGAGGCCCCAGAATCCATTTTTTAATCACTATCACAAATGGTTCTGCTGCAAAAAAACCTTGACCACACTTTGAGAAAAATTTGCATCAGGTATAGAGTGGGTAAATAGGAAGAAGGGGCAGAGTCCACACAATAGACAACTTTGATTTCGGGCCACAGAGATGGGAAGAAAGGTCTACTTTTCCTGGAATTTTCACATTTAAGGTTGGGATAAAGGAGAAGGCTGTGTTGTTGGTGACACCCAAGTTTGGATCCTAGGATCTGTTGGAACCACCAACAGACACAAGGAACATGAGACGGAGAGAGGCTAGAACTAGTCCTCATCTCAGTTTGTGACCTTTGGGTTTGATTACCACCTGCTTCCTTTGCTTTCCTCTAATTCAGGAGCAAAGGAGAAGTGGATACCCACAGCTTTGGCCCAGATCCCTCTCCTCTTGGGCTGGGCACACAAATCTTGCTATACACAGTTCCTCGTCTGAAATGCCAAGATGGTGACTCCTTCCTTATCTGTTAGTCTAAATTGTGCCGAGTATCTGAGAGGTCTTGAAAGACTAGTGCATACATAAGGAAGTATTTTCTTAGGGAGAAGAATAGATTTTTACAGTTTCTAGCATGGCTGACTAAATGTTAGTACTCCTACACCATGATTTACATGTATTTGCAGAAGAAGGGTAATGCTCATTAAAAAATACAAAGAGAAAAAAGGAAATTGGTTACAATTTTGAAAGTCTACAGTGATTGCCCTTTTCAAAATACTTTATCATGTGTGGGAAATACAGAAATATTTCAATAGCAGTATTTGCTACTGGTGAGATTGTATGTAAATTTCTGTTTTGCTTGATCGTTTCCCCTATATTTTCAAAACTCACTCCTTCAACATCTTATTACTACTGTAACCAGAAAGAATAAGCACCCCTTCTTTCTTAGTCTTAGAACCCTAGGTCCATTCTGAAATCACTTAGGAATCAAAGTGTTCTTATAACCTGTTTCAGTCAGCTTTTTCAGTTGTGTGACCCAAGGACTGGAGAAAAACAAATTTAGAAAAGTAAAAGTTTATTTTGGGGCTTATGGTTTCAGAAGTCTCAGTTTGTAGACAGCCTGTTCATTCCTTGGGGCACAGGGTGCAACAGAACTTCATGGCATAGGGGCATGGCAGAGGAAAGTGGATGGGAATATGGTACCCAGAAAGCAGAGAGAAAGAGTCTAAGCTCAGCTCACAAATATATATCCCAAAAGCACACTCTCAGTGACTCACCTGCTGCAGTCACCCCCCACCTGCCTACAGTCACCACTCAGTTCATCCCTATCAGGGGATAAATGCTGTAATTGGGCTGAGGCTTTCATAACCCAACCATTTCACCTCTTATCATTCCTGCATTGTCTCACACACGATCTTTTGGGGGTCACCTAATATCCAAACCATAACATGACTTCTCTTCAACAACTTTAGTCTACTTTTCTTTTGACTTACTGCTTGAACATAGACCTACTTTTTATTTTTAAGTCAAGTGTGTGTGTGCAGTTTAGAGTCCTCAGAGAAAAGGAAAAGCAAAATGGCAACATGCATGCCTTGAGTTTGAAAGACCAAGTCAATACATCTCGATTAGAACCAGGAATCCTTCCAATGTTTACATTGGATGTGCTTCCAATATTTGTCTTTTTAGTGGGTTATAAATAAATGGGGAGGCACACAGCACTAGAGCATAATAAACAGAGCATGCTAACATTTTCAGAAAGGAAAGAAGGGAATTTGTAAGAACAAACCAATTTTAGTTTTAAAAAATTCATATTCTTGTTTTAAATATCTCTGATTTTTTTTGCAGAGAGGAGGAGTAGAATAGCAGGCCTACATGAAAAGAGACTTGAGACACTGGGTTGTGCCCTGGGCTTTCAGAGGGATAAGAATTGGATGCCTCCGTAATGTTTAACAGGCTGCTCACAGCACGAAGCCAGAATGAGCTCAAGTGTATACAAAGCTAGGACTTGCTAATGCCAGTACAGTGGACTTCTGGGGTCTAAAATTCAGCATGATGAGAAGAGAGGGACTCATTTCTTCATTATATGCATTACTGGAATGTTAAGAATGAAGAACAGAGGGGCTGGAATGGTGGCTCAGAGGTTGGAACACTTGTCTAGCACACATAAGGATCTGGGTTCAAACCCAAGCACCACATATACAACCAAGTTTTGGAGAAACAAAGGCCAGATGAAAAATAAATTTTAAAAAATTTATTCTCTTTTTCTCTCTCTGCCCTCTTCCTTAAAAAAAAAAAAAGAAGAAGAAGAACAGAGACCAACTGGGGCATAAAGTACAGAAATATAAGTAGTAGTTAAGAAGATGCCCCTAACCTGAGAACCATGATCATCCAAACTGGTTCTCAACAGAGTAACAATGTACTTATAAAATTCATCCAGACAAAAATTATTTCCTCTCATGTGTAATCTGGCTTCTTTTGTCCAGATGAATGTGAGAAAGGGAAGCCAAGGTTGATGGGGTAGCAAAGAGAATGTTGAACTATGGGAAGAAGAAGCAGTTTATGTTCTGTTAATAGATTTGCCATGTAAATTGCAGAATTAAAAAAAATCACCAAGAGAAGAAAGTTCATAAAGTAAGATAGAGTTGGAGACCTTGTGTCTCATGAGGCCTTCACACCTTCTTATTTTCCCACCTGAACTTATTGTAGGAAAGCAAATTAAATGTATATGAAGGGGATCTAAAAACAATACCAAATATTTGTGTGTTTGAAGTTAACCACTAGCTTTTGGCTAGTCTTCATAAGAATGCTTTTATAATAAATGAAGCATTTTATTTTTATTTCAAGAGCCTTTTTTCCCTTATTAAAACAAAGATAAGTACCAAGACCTCTAAAATGTCTGTTGTGGTTCAGATCTAAAAATATCTGCCCCAAAGCTAATGTGTGAGGCAATGTAGCAATGTTCAGAGGTGAAAAGATTGTATTATCAGAGCTGTAACCTCATCAATGACTTAATCAGTCTGATGGATTAATAATGAATAGACTATTGGTAGGCTGCTGTGGGCAGGTGGTGTACAGCTGGAAAAAGTAAGCCACTGGGAGTGTTCTTGGGGACTATATCTTCTCCGTGGTTACTCTCTCTTGGCTCTTCAATTACCATGACCTGAGCAACTTTCCTCCTCCATGGCCTTCCGCCATGATGACCTGCCTTATCTTAGGCCCAGAGTAATGGAATTGGCTGACCATAGACTGAATCTCTAGAATCATGATACCAAAATGAACTTTCCTTCCTCTAAATCATTCTTGTAAGATATTTTGGTTATTATGATTCAAAGCTGACTAACAAAACATCTATCATCTGGAATGTTTGGTGATTGAGGTCTAAATTTTGTTTTTGTGTAGTTATTTTTGCTTTTATTTTTACTTTTGGAGGTAGTGGATAAGGTGAATTTATTTGATTCAACAACCATTTTCATTTTGTACTTCACTTTATTGGTATAGGATGAACAGAGAAAAACAAAAGCAAAATCTGTTCAACCTGGTACAGTGCTGCACACCTATTATCCCAGTTAATCAGGAGGCTGAGTTGGATCACAAGTTCAAGGCCAGCTTGGGCAACTTAGGGACAAAGACCTTGTCTCAACAATAACAACAAGAACAACAACAGCAACAAAATAAATAAATAAAAGGAGAAAATTCTATTCATAGTGAGTGTCTTTAGTTTAATTCATTAAACAAAGCTAATGGGTAACAATGATAAAAATCACTGCTTCCTTGTGAAGCACTGAACCCTGCAATAAGTACCTAAAGCAATCCAGAAGACAAAACACGATGCTATTTTTAATTACTTTTCTTACCGCATTCCTTCATTGGATTAAATGTGTGTGGGCATTGGGGGGGAGGTGGTGGAAAGGGATGATGTTTTAAAAAAATTACAGAAATTCAGCATAGACCCAAAATCATATACCAGAAAGTTTCACTTTAGTAATTTTTAGCAAACCACATTACACATAAGATACACCTTTAAAACACTGGCGAAATGGAAAGAATTCATAAGAATTCATAAGAACACACTCACTCGGCTATTCATTGCATTGTTTTCTTTTGCTTGTCTTTCTAAAGGAAGTGACCATGAGACATTAAAAACTAAAAACAAGACAATTACAAAACACATCACTAGTAACTGGTAAATATTTGGAATGGACCAGTGTTCTTTTGTTTCTGTTTTTCCTCTTCATGTGGCAAATTTTATACTTTTTAAATCACTTTTCTGATATTTTTAGTGACGGCAAGAGGAAAGAGAGAACACATCAAATTAAGCAAGTCTTACTCAGAAGAGAATCAAGACACAGATGGGATGACTTTCCCAAGAGTGACCTGTCCATTGTGCTTCTCCCCTACTAAGAAATGTCTTTTCCTGGGGACTGCACTTCTCCTCCCTTCCTTGGGAGAGGGAGAGGGATGAGTCAAATGTACTCCAGTAACTTCCATAAAAAGGATTATTTGGGGGACTGGCTCAGCAGTAGAGTGCTTGCCTGGTATGTGAAAGGACCCAGATTGAAACCCCAGCACCACGTACACAACTAATTGTCAGAAAAATGAAAACAGTGGATGAAAAAATAAATAAATAAAAATTCATTTTCTCTCTCCAAAAAATAAATAAATTAATTAAAAATATAAAAAATTATTTGGGATTTCACGAAAAAAGAATTTTTGTTGTTAATATGTTACATTTCTGAATGACCAGTGATACTGCGTATCAATTAATGCACTGTTTAGCACACCCATAAGACCTAATTACATCTCAGTTTACTGATGAAGCAAAAGCCACAAATCACTGTTGTATATTTGAGGTGGAGTTTTTCTTTCTGGGAGGTATCCTGTGCCTTTATTTTCTGATGACATCAAACATGAGCCTCTGAGTTTAAATTAAACAATTTCCTAACAAAAATGTGTGGAAAATACAATGAGATCACTCTGACTTTATCCATTGAGAGGAAGCAGTGCGACTCACATCTTCTTTTTCTCTAAGGTTTGACTGTTAGGTGGATGAAGGACACTGCTGTTTGCTTTCACCTGTGCTGCAGCATCCTGCCGATGATGTCAGTGTCCTGTCTATGCACTGAGGGTCATGGAGGTTATGAAACTTGAAATGAAGGCAGTCTGAGAACAAGTCATGCGTCCTTCCATAGGCATTGTCTTTGCGTTGACAGAAAGCTATGAGTCAGCATGACTCACTGGGCTTCCTGCCCTAACCACTTGCCGGGCTGTCCATATTTAACACTGGTACCTGAGCTGGCTTCTCTGCTCACTATGATCTCATGGATTTCACCTCTCTTGTGCCAAGCATTGACTTGAAAGTTTTACTTGGAATTTCAGATGTATTCAAATCCTATATGTTTATATCCATATAGACAAAACAACCTTCTATACTCTTGAATATCACAGCTAACTTGTTTTTATAGCAAAAACATTCAATTCTCTGAAATCTAGAAGACGCTTGCCACTGAGTGAAGAAATGCACATACAGACCCTTTGGACAACCCTGTCTCACCATCCCCAAGGACTGGGAATAGAGAGCCTTGAAAGGAAACCGCAAGCAGCATCCTATGCTGTGCTTTCTTGATCCACCCTCTTCCTGTGCTCAACCTGTCTCTGCAATTGATTAGAAATGGTAGCCTGCGCAACCTCCATGATTATCTTTCCCCACAAATATTCTAGAGGAGTTAACTGAAACCCAGAAGGACCAACTGCCTTGTTTCAAGTTGAATACCACTCTGAAACCTTGTCCAGCTTGATGACAGAATTCCAAACAGAGTTCAATGAAATGAGTGTAGCATCAGCCCTGGGGGTTGGGGAAGGCTGGGGAAGCTGTACCATTAGCAAATGGGAAAAAGCTTTCTGCAGCAGAGAGAAAGCATTTCTACAGCCAGTTAGACAAATCACCCTTAAGGGGAAACATATTTCTCTATTAAAGCCTGCCAGCATGCAATATTTCCCAATTAGTTCAAAGAACACAGTCACAGATGTGGGCCAAACTCTGCTATATCCTTTTAGAAGTTCTCATATCAATAGGGAGGATCTCTTTGATTTTATGAATCAGTTTAACATTGTGTATATGTGTGTTTTTCCTTAAAAAAGCAGAAAGTTACCACATGAGAGATTTAAATTCATATACACCCACTGGAAATGCATTGATGGTATAACAGATGTTCAACAACAGAACACTGAAACAGGCAAAGCTGCAAGCACAAGACCCAGTTGTCACTATTCTAGTTTATGGCACTTTTGACCTAAATCCCACCCAAAAAGCTAAATAAAACATGCTTCCTTCCATGAAGATGGCTGCCATATTTAGCCAATAAAAAATATTGAACACTCCATGTAATTTGAATTTCAGATGACCAAGGAATGATCTTTTAGTATGTTATATGTAATTTAGGGATATTCAGTTTATTCCTAGTTCTTGTGAAATTCAAGTTAACCTGGCATGTATTTTATGTGAGTATGCAATCTATGAGTGGATCAACCCCATATTTCTGAATTTATAGAAGTAATTATTAAAAATTAAAAGCATCCACACACAACCACTTCTTGGAAAACTTCTTGTGGGAATTATAAATTTTAGGAGACAAGTCACTGGAATAGTTGTCACCAGTCCAGTGCAGAGTCCATCTATTAATTCTGGATGTTTGTGTCCTGAGACAATCTGTGATAGAAAAGACTTCAGAGGAAAAGATGCTATAGCAATGCTTGAGAAGTACCTTCTTGTCTACTTTCTGCTTCCAGGCAACCCACTGGCATGTTTCTTTCTTTTTCTTTGGCCAATGTCCAGTTACCAGAACTGCATTGATTGGTTTTAGGTTAAATCTTTGAGCAGGCAGCACCAGAGATCCACAGAATACTTGCAAATTAATTCCATGTGCCACAGGGCTGGGGTGGGGAATTCTACCTCTCTTATGACTTTGAGAATGCCAGAGGTGAAAACTATTATTTATACAGTCACTGAACTCCAGACCACAGGTGTGGAGCAGACTTGGGTCCAGGGTTCCAAAATGATTTGTTCAAAGACTCACAGCAGGAGCCAGGGCCAATGCCAGGGGTGCTGACTCCAGGCTTGAACCAGCATTCCACACCTCTGCTATAATCTAATACCAAAATTGGGGTTGTCCATATGTGGTTGTGAATGAATTACAACCTACTTGATTAATATTTCCAACACTAAAGGCCTTCTGTTCTTTCAGTTATTTCACTATGTATCCACAGTCTATTGATTCTCAGCAGTATTTCACAGTGAGTAGATTATTGGCGCTGGACTTGACCCCTCACTGATAGGGAGGCCTTGGGTTGTTAGGGAACTTCACAACTCTCAAGTGTCCCTTTCCTCATTTATGGAGTAGGAGTAATTGCCATACCTACCTCAAAGGATGGTTGAGAAGAAATACACAGGAAGGGGTCTCAGCACAGGGCCTGCCACAAAGGATGCGCCAGTGAATGTCAGCTACTGGTCAAGATCGTGGGTACAGAGTCAGTTTCTATTCTTACTGAACTCATATTTCAACCAGGAAAGACAGACATAGCCATCTCTTCTTGAAAGAAATATTTTATATATTTCCTGCTAGATTAAGGTATAATATCCCAAGAAATAAACACATGATTTGAGCCAATTATTCAACAAGCTACCAAAAGAGCCTCTTCCTTCTTATTTAGAACTCAAGTCACATTTGTCCAACGGTCTCCACCAGTGTGTGTGGCGTGAGGCCACATGTGTATACATGTTCTCTTTCTCCTTTGCCCCTCTAAAATATTCCAATATGGCTGGACTGATTATTTTGTTTGGGCTATTTTAACACCTGCATCCAACTGCATTGCTGACTCATTCAATGATGATTGAATATAGCAGGAGCAAAACTGCAAAGCCAGCAGAATTTCTCTTGGGCAATATTTCACCTCTCATTCTCCAGTCTTGTTTCACTATTCCACACGCTTAGCATTCAGTTTTCTTTTCTTTCTTCCTTCCTTCCTTCCTTCCTTTCTTTCTTTTTTTCTTGAAGTGCTGTAATTTCTAAAAACCTAACCCTATCAACCCCGTACACTGTGACAGGTCACTAAGGGCCAGAACGACCTTTCCCTGTGCTGCCTCCCTGTATGTCCGTTAAATCATTAAATTTCTCATTTCCTAAGTTGACTCATCAATTTAGGTGTTTTGAGGGAAGAAAATTAAGCTTATTCAATACAGCCAGGGTTTTTACTGCTTAAAAATGAAGATTTTTGCCCATAAATAGAGTGCACGTTTCTGAGTTTTGGTGTACTTTGAAGTAGCAATGTCTAAATGAGAGAATTTTAATCTATGTGACCCAAGAAGGATAACCCAAATATCCACAAGTTCTCTGGGCCTCAGGAATCATTTATCTCTTTAATATTAACTGACATGGAATGTGCCCTGTCCTGCACAGCTATGGGACGTCAGCTTTCTCCCCCTCATATTTCTGCAAATCCTAAGGAATGCTGACATGTGGGACAAATCCTTCCTGTAGTGATTTGTCAGTTCTTGTTCTGATCTGCTGCTAGGAACATCTTTGCCAGTTATGATTACCTCTTTCCACCCTGTAACCCTGCCCTGGGATGCTGCTGACCTACCTTATATGGACAGTCACCAAAATGCTGAATCAAAATCTTCCCTGTATTCCTCAAAGTACACCACCAGGTTATAATATTTTACAAATTTTACTAAGGCTTGGGGTTATCAGAGATGAATTATAATGCAAAAACAAAACAAACACAAAGTAAAATTCAAAATCACTATTCACTTACAATCCAACCTTATATTCTTCCTTAGAAGATTTCCTGCAGCAGTATGGAGGTTCCTCAATAATCTAGGACTGGAACCACCATCTGACCCTGTTATCCCAATCCTCAGTACATATCCAAAGGATTTATAATCTACATACTACAGTGACACAGCCACATCAATGTTTATAGCAGTACAATTCACAATAGCTAAGCTGTGGAACCAACCTCGGTGCCCTTCTACAGATGAATGGACAAAGAAAACATGGTATATACACACAATAGAATATTACTTACTACTCAGCCATAAAGAAGAATGACCTCATGACATTTGCCAGTAAATGGATGGATCTGGAGACTATCATGATAAACGAAATAAGCCAGTCCCCAAAAGCCAGAGGTCAAATGTTTTCTCTGATATGTGGAAGCTAATAAGGGGGAGGGGACAGATAAAAGAAGGAATAGAAGAAAGATCAGTGGAATAGATAAAGATGAATGAAGGGAAGGGAGGAGAGATGGGATAGGGATAGGCAGTGGAATGAATCTGACTTAACATTTCTATGTGCATATATGACTACAGCGCAGTGAATCTCACCATCATGAATATCCACAAGAAACTAATTTTAAAAATAACTATGGGTAAATGGCAGAAAGATCAGTAGAGAGGAGGGAAAGGAGCAATGGGTTGGGGTAAGGGGAGGTACTGGAGACTGAGTTAGAATAAATTATATTCCATGCTTTTATAATTATGTCAAAATTATGTCATGGATAAACTAAAGAGAATCTATTTCTTAAAAAATATAAAAAGATTTCCTGTGAACTCTTTTCTAAGTTTCCCTACCTGCTCCATCTTCTGCCCTCACTCACCATGATCCAGGGTATGTATCTTCTACTGATTCTATAGGATTAGAGAAATGCACTAATCAAGTGTCTACAAAATCTTGTTCCAGGCCTACCTAGACCCAGTGGGATGAAATGGACTTCAGGGTTGAAGAACAGTTGTCAACCAAGAAAGAAACTGATACCCTTGGAGGATATACTGGTCACAGTGAAGCTCGGCTCAGAAAAACGGGCATCTTCTGAAATGGAGTATATTGAGAAAATCATGCTTTCTCAAGGTAAACCTCTTTTCGGGAGGCCTGGCCATTTCCTTTTAGCTTTCCCATTTTGCCATGTTCTCTGACCTGCATACTCTTGCTACATATTCATTCATTCAGCAATTATTTACTATGTATTTATTGTGTGCCAGGTGGTATGCCAGCTGTTGAGACACAAGACAGAAACAACATCATTAGTCCTCCCTTAAGGACCTCAGCTGAGGTTAGACAATAAGCAACTAGAAATAACTCCAAATATATAAATTACTAACTATGTTTAGTACTACAAATGGAAAGGATAAGACTCTGAGTTACGGAGGCTGTCTTTTAGGTTGGGCACAGGAAGATGCTTTATAGAGAGTGACCTTTAAGTTAAGAAAGATAAGAAAGCTGAAAAAACTATGTGAAGAGAACATATAAGCACGGGCAGGGGTATTGGGTGGGAGTGGGGTCAAAGAAGAGGAAAGCATCGTACCAAAGAAGCATGCTGTGCAAAAGGTCCTAGGAGCATTTTACAGGAACTAAAAGAAACAACCACCACCTCCAAAACCAACCAACCAACAAAGACTCAAACAGGATAGCCTGAGCGCAATGAGATGGAAAAGTGAAGATGAGATGAGAACGGTGTTGGGCACCACCTTTCAAGGATCTTCACTGTAAGGCTCAGTAATGAACTTCCGTCTTATTCTAAGCATAGAAGAAAGTTAATGATGAAGAAGAGAGCAACAATCAGGGCTATGTGTCTCAAAAGATGACTCTGGAGAGAATAAACTGGCCAACATAAAGGTGGGGAAACAGTTATTGAAGTCCAGGTGAAAAGTGGCCATGGTGGGTAGAAACACTGGGAGATGGATAAAGGTGAGAAGGTTCAAGATACAGACTGACGAATAGTGGGGCTGGAAGGAGGAACTCATTACTGTCCCAGGGCCCCAGAAGGTTCAAGAACCTTGAGAATGATTAGTCCATGGTTTCATGTCATGTCCCTAAGGAGAAATTGATTGTCCTCTATGCTTCAGCTGCACGTGGTGGTTTATGCTCCTCATTCTTGGTAGGCTATGCTCAAATAAAAGTCTTTACATACAGTTTCTAGCTCGGCAACAGTGTGAACATCGGTGCCCTTTTCTCAGCTGGAAAAGCTAGAAGAGGAGGGGAAGTAAGGAATGCGGAGCCCATGAGCTGTGCCAGCTCCAGGGTCTCTGAGAGTCATGGAGTGGATACGGCATGTGCACAGCTGTGTTCGTGCAGCTGGGACTTAAAGGGAAGACCTGGGGGTAAATATTAGGGATCCTTTTCATTTTTAGAATTTTACTGCTGCATTCTGAGAGAAATAAGATAGGAAATAATAAACGTACCTTCTGAAAAACCAAACTGTAGGAAGTTAAGCAGGTTTATGAAATCTTAAGAAGCTTTTACACAGAGCGTCCCTGGTTTCCATTGACATTCCTAAGGCCTGATGGTGACCAGAAGGCCTGCTGGGCTTTCACTATGTAACACTTGCTGAGATTCTAGCAGCAGGGAAAAGGTCCCTAAGGATCATTTTAACAATCACAATTGGGCTAGATTTTAGTGCTGTTCAAAACCTTTCACAGAAAGAACCACAATGCAATTGCTAACGACTTATGCTTGTGATGCTGAAGCGATTAAATAAAATACAAACTGAATATCATGGTGCCCATGCTTTCCAAACTTTTGGAAAAAATAATTAAGAAGAAACATTCAATTCAAATATTTTAAGACCTAAAGGATATGATGTATTATAAAGTTAACTTTGTTAAATTGACATATACTAGTTATCAATCACTGGCAGCATATACATCTATATCTGAAATTTGTACTTTTTAAAATGGACTTGGAGTTGGAGCATTGAAGAATTGTAATTAAACAGATCACTAAACCAAAAATTATGTAGTTTTATTAATCATACTAATGAATCAGACAACCATTTCCCCTGGAATTACTGAAATCATCACTGAGGATCTAGATTATACACCACTCTGCATCACCAATATTTTCAAGTTGATGGAATTTCAGACGATACAATAAAAAGTGGATATGAATGGTTGTATTCTATTCTTGCATGCACATTTTGCTACTGACATGTACAATGTAAATGCTATGAGATGATGTTTACTATAAGAACAGTTAATATAAACCATGCTAGGCATCTGCTCCATGAAGAAATATGCTCAAAACAGAACTGCCACCCACTGAACAGAGCACACATCCAATCTACAGGTTATCATAATTATTCCAGGATGGATTGACAGCAAACTGCATGGAGAGTCAAAAGCAACATTTAAACTGCTTCCAAGTTAATCATGGTGAGAGCTACATAGTCATTTCTGCAGGGCTGGGAGTATAATTTTCTGGCCCATCATCATCCAGTTCATACCAAGGCACTGGAAAAGTAAAAACATTTTTGAGACTCCTACTTCCCAATAAATTATACAAATTATCTGTCAAAGGCAAGTTTGATTTATTAGGCACTAGTATGAGGCGAGGTACCCAAGGGAACAAACCAAAACCACTGATAGAAAATACAGAAAGACGGGAGGGCACCAGTACAGTAGGAAAAGGTCCAAGGGCCATATGGCTCTGTACAGTGTGTGGGGCCGTCATTTCTTTGTGCATATTCAAGTTGTGTGCACACTTTAAACAGTCAGTCCAAATTCCTTTAGGGAAGAAGGCAAGAATAATGCAGATGTTAAATGCTTGGAATAGAAGGAGACCTGAGCAAAGACTGGAGAGAGCAAGTTGATGGCACCGTCACAGAAGGAATCAACATCTGCTTTCTAAGTAGCTAGTGGGGTGCTAAGAGATAGGGCTAAACTAAAGCTGCAAAGACAGCCCAGAGTCAGCTTATTGGGGTGAGAAAGGTGAAAAGCAAGCAGGCAGTGACCATACAGAGAATCAGCTCAGATAACGAGAGCTGAGCAAGTGAGCAGGTCACTTCCTAACGAGGGAGCTGTGGCTGCTCTCCGTGCCTCACTTTTCTATAAAATATAAATTGCAATGGGACCTTTTCATGAGATTATCTTGAACATTAAAATAATTCATTCTGATAAAGCATGTAAAACAATGTTCAATGCTAAATAAGATAACATTGTAATAAATGTTAGATATGGAGATAATAAAAGCAATGATCTCAATAGCAAATTTTGTTCTAATCATTATTCTCAAGGGCTTATTATTGTTTTACATAAAAGCAAGATGAAGCAATTTATAAATTTTGCCCATATCCTCACTTGTTTTATTTTCTACTGAAAATCCAGGTTGGCTATGTCATCTGAGAGTCTGATTCCTTGTATCTGTTCACTGACCTTGAAGAAAATCTGTGGCCATGTTTCTGCTATACCAAGCAGGGACTAATATTCTAGGGGAACACAAATGTTTAGCATAGGAACACTTTTAAAAATAGTGTACTAAGCTGTGTGCATGGGGTATAAAGTGCACTAAAATTGAGTACCTGGCCTTGGTTCCTTCTAACAAATTGTGGGGCAGCCATGTGAGTCCTAGCAGAGCAGGTGGACTGAAAGTAGGGGAAGTGGCAGGACACTTTGTCTGACATGTAATACGTGTTCAATAAGCAAGATCTCTTCCCAGTCTCACTTCATACAATTTAAAATTCTTTAGGACATCTCCAGCCGTTTGTAGATGGAACATAGAAAAACTAGACCATTATTTGCCATATCCATTTTAATTTTCAATTCCTATTCCTTACAGTTCTCATGAATAGAAGAAAACCCCACTATTTTCCATTGTATAAAGACTTCCTTTGGTGGTTCCCCACACAGAGAGGAAATGAGATGCATCTATGACCTATTGTGTCATTTTATGGCTAATTTTAGCTTATATAAGATTATTCCTCATACAGCAATTGTTTATCTAACTATAACTGACTCATGTCATGATGCTACCTCCACTGAATTTAAGAATTTAAATGATGTTAGATTTTGTGACTGAAGGATTTTACTAATTTGGGTAATGAATCTAGTTTACAATAGAAAATATAAGTACTAGAAAACTTACTATACAAGGCAGAAAATTTTAGAAATGTAAATAAAAAAATTTAAAATATGTGTCCAATGTCTCAATCTGGAACTAATAGTCCATATAGTTATAATATCAAAAAGCTTCTGTTCACAATCATTTGTCATTTTCAGATACCATTAAAGTTTGCCACTATGTAAGTCAAAATTAAAACTACACTTTTATCATTTACTCAAAAAATTGCAAAGTATAATTCAATGAACACTGATTGCCTGTTATAACAGTATATACTTTATACTTTTCATGACTTGGATATTGATTGTCTCCCAAGAACCCTTGTGTTGGAGGGTTGGTCTCAGCCTGTAGCACCATTGGGAGATGGCAGAACATTTGGGAGATGGCTCCTAGAGACAAAGATTTTCTACACTCAGGCTGGTAAAAATAGGATAAAAGCAAGCATTTTGGATGCTTTACCACCAAGGTGGGTCACTGGGTATGTGCCCTTAAAGGGGACATTGGTGCACTGGTTTCTTTCTCTTTTCATTCTCTAGCATGCTCTTACACCATGCTATACTGCATGACCAAAGGCCCAAAGCAAAAAAACCAAGTGATCACAGACTGAAACCTCTGAAACCACTACTTAAATTAGCTTTTCCTTCTTTTAAGTTGATATCTTAAGTATTTTGTCATAGCACAAAAAATCACTAATCCTTTAAATCATAAAAAGTAGTAACTTGGATTAAATTAATGTTCTGACATGCAAAATTATTTAAAAAATCATTTTATTTTTGAAATACTTTGGTCAGGTGAAGAAAATTCTTGTCCCTGATTTTCTATGATTTGATGTGTAATGTCACATTCCATTCATAGTTTTGAACTTATGTACTCCACTTATTAGTTAATTTGACAAATATATTTTTAGAGAGTATATTTTATATCAGGTAGTTGAACTTGAGTAATAAAAACAAAAAAAAAAAAAAAAACAAGGCAGGTGAGGCTTCTGCCTACCTGGAGCAGGCATCCTACTTCCTAAAACAGCTCTATACACTATGGGAAACAAAATTCTCTACCCTCAAGGCTGGTATGAATAGGATAAATGCAAACATTTTGTTTGCTGTAACACCAATATAACAGAAAAAAGAATTCACAGTAGAGACATTCTTCATTTATTGAGCAACTATTACATACTCGGTCATAGACTAAATATTTTATTTATATCACTTTATAGAATCTGATGAGAAATATTATAATTATTCACATTTTACAAACGTGTGGAATATATGTTTTACCCAAGGTCATACAGTTCTTAAATGATAGTGTATGCATTTCAACATAGACCTGGAGTCCAAGTCTGTGTTCTAAATATTATAACATTATGCTCAATAAAACCTGACTGATGCAAGAGGTTGTATAGTACAGTCATTTTCTAGGAAATAAAGTCTACGTAGATTAAAGTCTTTTGAAATATTGAAAAAAGACATTAAGTGTTCAAAAATTATCTCTATGAAATTCTGGCCATAATATTATGGAATTAACATTTGCACAAGAAACCAAGGATGTTGCTACATGATTTTATAGATACATGTGACTGTAATGCTTAACACATGGAAAGGTTGGGTGGCTAAGAAGAAAGCATTGTTCAAGAGGATAAAAAGAGGATGCAACATTCCTAAGCTCTGTTTCACGTCGGTTTTCTCCATTCAACTGCATTATGTCATGACATGTTTAGAATCATTCAAAGATCATCTGATTAGAGTTGTTTTCTCAGTCTTTTTCCAGGCAACTCCCATCACGTATATAGTTGATTCCCTGTGCCCATCTAAGCAAAAAAGTATGAAAATACTCTCATTCTTTCCAACTCAGAAAAGAGAGTCAAATGTAGAGTTCAATCACATGAAAGGCACGGGCAGCTGTGGAACAAGTGGTGGGTGTGTCATGGGTCAGTAATAGCTGGATTTCCTCTCAAGAACAGATTCCTCAAGATATCTGGATGCTTCTATCACAATGGGTTGTATTTAATTTGCAAGCCAAATAAATTTTAGTACAGAAGACTTCTACTTTGTTTCTTTTTAATTGTGTTAATAAGTCTTATGGTGTAATCAATTAAAATTCTGAAGAAGTTTAGAGTTTCCATTTTGATGGCTGCAGAGATAAAGGAATTAAGACAGGATGGAGACTCTTCCTCTCTGTTTCCAGACCACTGCTGTGGACATACAGAGTTTCTGGACATTGCTCTTACTATACCCTTCACCAAATAAATGACTATAAGATGGCCAAGAGGAGGTATGGAGAAAGCAGATATGAAATCAGGACGTGTCTTTTCTTTCATCCAGAGGTGTAAGTACTAGCAAGAGTTGTTCCCTTTTCATGATGCCACCCTTGGAGTGCCACAGGAGCCCTTCAAGCTTTCTCACAATTATACTGGTAAGAATGCATGCCTGACCCTGTCCAGGAGCGAGCACAGTGAATAATGCTAGTCAAGAAAGAAAACTCATGTGTAGAAGTCTTGCCCTTGGCTTCCTAAAACCCCAGAGACAAGTCCGAGTGTTAGTCCTTTACTGATGGTGCTAAGAATGCTACCCAGAGGGTGCACTGGTGGTTAAGTTTATTTTTACTACTGATGGTGTTTACTCCATCGTCTACACTTCCCTGGGCTCTGCCCTAAGATTCCTGGAAGAACTTCTTTCTACATCCTGAGGCCCATAAAGATCTAGGAACCCACCAAAGTCACACAACTAACAGGTAAGTCAGTCAGGATTCAACTGCAGCCCTGTCTGCCCCACCAGCCAGTGCTCCTTCATGCTGCCTCACATCGTCTTTAAAGAACGGTTTCAGTGTCACCTGTTGTGCTCAGGAGTGTACAGAAGCGTCTCTCGGAAACTGTGAGCAGTGGCTGCTCCTGGCGTCAGTATCCCATAACCAACCTCATGATTCAATTGTGGCGTGAGGCCTGGTCCAGGAAGCACTTTTAATCTGGCAGTCTCAGCATTGAGGATGCTTTAGATAAATGTAATTCCTAAAATTCTGAAGTTTAATTGCTTCCATTTTTTTATTGTTCACAGCTAGATGTCTTCTTACAGGAAGAGACCAGTCAAATGATCATAGGAAATGCATTTTTATTTTAATGGATTAGGGACCACACTTGGTGAGGTAGCTTTACGCTGTCCCAGGATGTGGAGTCTTCTCATGACTCATGGAGAGTCTAACACACAATGTCCTGGTTGAGTTCAGATCCAACTGTTACTGAGCAGGTCACTTCTTTGGTTTCCTGAGACCACAGAGTACATTGTAGAACCTCACTCATTTTTACCCATCACCTTTTCTCAAAAAGCATGACATTGGCTTGAGTACAGAAAACTGAATTATGTTTGAGGAGAGTGCTAAGAAAGCTGAACTGTTGATCCTCCAAAATCTGCTTGTCACCTGCTGTGAGTTTCTGAATCATGCCATGAAGAATAAAGTACACCAGGAGTGTCTCAGATAAAGTGTCAAAGTGTCTGATTTAATTTTTAGTGTAAGGATTTAAGATGCCGCTTTTCCCTGGTGCTAACACCTCTCATTGAATCTGGAGCTTTTTCCATTCGTTGTTTAACAGAAACAGCCTCAGTATTTATAGCCCTATCACTCTAGAAGGGAAGCATGTGCAATTTGCACTTTCAGTTTTGACTCATTGGCTTCTTTTTCTTTAAACACCCTTCAAACAGGTGTCAGACTACAGTTCAATGACTGCTTTGCAAGCAGTTGCACACAGCAGCTGCCATCTGCATTCGCAGCCCTTTCAGAAGGATCCCATAATCCTGTGCCAATTGTAATCTAACCTGACGAGTCCTCCTCTGCCTGAACCCTGCTTTGGCCAGGGCTTCTGGGTGGGTTTATGTGTGTTCATGAGTGCCCATCTGCATGTTGCAACCAGAGGGGTCCTCAGTGGCAGACTGCCTTGCTTGAAGGTGGGCACCTGGAGATGTGTTCATAGAAAACCTCACATGCTCTTCTTATGATGGACATTAATGTCCCCTTAGCATAAGATATGGGCTTTTCATTCTTTCCTCTTGAACTTGAGAGAATCTTTTAAATATCCTTGACTAATAAATGTGGCAGAAGTGGCACTGTTTGACTTCCAAGGCTAAGTTATACAATAGGCCTCTTCTGCCTCTCTGTCTCCACTCTCTGCATATCTCTGCCTTTTTTTCTTTTAATGTGATCCTTACCACTGAGCCACTATGTTAGGAGGAAGCCCAAGCCAATGGTAAGATGACAGAGGATGTTCCGTCCAACAGTCCCAGCAAAACTAGTTGATAGCTGACTACAACCTCATGAAAGACCCTGAACCAGAACCATCCAGTCATGCCACACCAGGACCCTCAGAAACTGTGAAAGGTAATGGTTATTGTTGTTTTAAGTCAATATATTTTGAGGATATATATTATGATATAACAGATAATTAAACACATTGCCTGTTTTCCCTAATTTAGATGTCAATTTGGATACACATTTTTTTTTCTATTTTGGCATTACAAATGCACAAGCAGTAATTTTCCATGGATATTTTTATTATCAAAGGACTTCTTACAAAATAACAAATAACATTTATTGAGAGCTTGCTATGCCAGACATTGCTCAAAGTACTTTGAACATATTACTATACACATACTCCAAAGAAATATGTAAGGTGGGCACTACTAACCAGTAGACTATCCTACCATGGGAAACTTATTTAAACAATGGGATAACCAGGATATCCAGGTTCTGGGATAGGAGGAATATGCATGAGGTTTGAGTGGCGATGGTGTAAGGGAAGCTCAGCTGTTTGGTGAGCAAGTGAAGCTAACAAATAATTCAACCATTCAACAAGTGTCAGCTAACCACTTACATGTACTGGGGGCTGAAGATACAGCACAACAAACGGGGACAAACCTCTCTACTTGCGGAGCTGACTTCCTAATTTCCTAGACCACATCCCTTCAAGTTTTACGGGATGACACCATGCACTCCACGTCGCTTGCTCCTGTTCCGCTGGGTCATTACAGCAGAGAAAGAGCTGCTGAGGGAAAGTGCTTAGGGTTAAAAGCACGCTATCTACTCTTCTCTAAGCAGAAGAGTATAGCCAGCGGGATGCAAAGAAAGTGGGGAGAGAAGGAAATTTGACTACTAAATCAAAACCAATGTAATTAAAAAAAAAGAAAAGAAAAGAGAAAGAGTTTGGTAGCGATTTCGGATGTAAAGAAGTAGGACACTTAGGAGCATGGGAAGCACATCTGAGTAGAGACTTAATCCGCTCAGAGGGAAGCCTGGAGGTACAGAAGGTCATAGGTTATAAGTTACAAGGTGCTATGGTTTAAATGTGATCTGTCTCCTCCAAAACTCATGTAGAAATTTGATTTGCCAGTGTTGCATTGTCGGAGGTGAGACCAGATGATTCACTCTGTAAGGAGGGACAGGGACTTAAGAAACGGAACTAGTTGCCTTGAGAGCAGGTTGTTATGCAGAGAGGCTGCCCCTCATATTTTTCCTCTTTTGCATACACTCTTACGAACTTTTTTTTTTTTTGTCATGAGATGAAGCAGATGAGCCCCTCCCTCCATCACCAGGGATGGTGCTTTGCTCTTGGACTTCCAAGTCTCCACAACCATGAGTCAAAATGAACTTCTCTCCTTTGTATACTACCCAGTCTATGGTATTTTTTTGATAGCAATAAAACTTGGACTGATAGAGATGGGAAAAATTCAATGAAACATTTTGCTTGGAAATTATTCTCAGTCAACTTTGATGAAGGTACCAATGATTACAATAACTGCAAGCATTTCTAAGTCACCCCGGAGCTCATACACAGTAGCCCGATCATATAACACATTGCCTGTATTTTTTCATCCACTGAGTTTTGAGGATTTATTAAAGAAAGAGTGAAACTACAAAGCCTAACTTCTCCTCAAGAGGTTCATTTGGCTGCTCATCTTAGACAGAATGAAGATTTCTCAGACCCTTACCAAGCTGTAATTACAGATTGACTCTTCTAGGTGAAGAGGATGCATGTGTAAAGCCATTTATGAGGCCCAAGCTGGATACAAAGCTAGGCCATGGAGCTCTTGGAGCTTCATGACTCTGAAGCCCAACACAGTAGGGCAGCCCACCAGGAAATGACCAGAGCATTGTCAGGGCTTGCATGATTTTCCAGTTAGCCCAGCAACGCAAATGCATAGCCCAAAATTGGCTAGCTATAAAGTAATTTGGGTTCAATAGACTTCTTCGCTGTCTTATGGAAGATAATGATCTTCTTCTCATGCAATCATCTGGTTAAAAATCATACTTCAGTAACCACTAGAGTTATTTTTCATTTCAAAATTTTTTGATATAGCCTTTTATCACAACTATTAGCTAAGAGGAAATGAATAATGTTTGGGAATCTTAACATGTGCTCCTATCCTTTATTTACCAAAGAGTTCCTAACATAAGCCAGCAATCTGCCATTTCCTCAGATCCCTTGAAATGGAAGAGACAAACATGTCATCTAAATAAAACTGCTCCAAATTAAAGCTGGCAAGCTGGCTTAAATGGAGAGAAATCATACATATATTTATATTACAATTCAAGAAACCTGGTGATCATATTCACTACTTATTCATTTATTTATTAATTTATTTTTCATCAAAATCACCTCATTTATTTATTTTTATTGTCAATATTTAAGGTGCTTAACATGGAATTTTGATATGCATATCCACATTTTGATATGCATGTGTACATAAACATAGTGAGATATTCCTGTAGATATTGCTACAGCTAAGCACATTGACATACATCAACTAACAAGCAATATTTCTTTCTTACAAACATTTTTTAACTATACCAGAAAATATCTAACTGATATCAATATTCAACCATAATATTATGTTGGTTACAATGAACCTTCAGCATCAGAATAGTCAGACCCGATCTCCGAATGGATGAAGATCTTTCCCCAAAGGTGACATCGTGTTGTAGAGATGACAGTGCCTACCAGCAACCATGCAGGTGGAAGAGGCAGCCTGTGATGACATAAAGACCAAGGTGTCCAGGGCTCTTCTTCCCAGTATCACTCATTTTGAATAGCTCTAACTAGGGATAACAGCTATGCTCCATTTTGAGGATGTAAAACAAACAACAAAATCAGTTGATGAAGAAAGGAAGTGTTACCAAGCAAAGGCATCTAATCAGATGTTTTCAAACAAAATGCAAAACAGGAAGGATCGAGGAAGCCAGAAGTGAGATAATTTGACACTCAAAATAGACAAATTCCTTACAAGACAAAAGTAACCAAAACAGCACAAACTGAAGGAGAAACTGAATAAATTTCTACCTATTAAACAAATTGAGTTGCTAATTAAAACCCAACAACAACCACTATATGCCTATTATAAGTGCCCAAATATAAGAACTGAAACTAGTTAGAATAGTGCATATGGTAATACATTAGAATTGGAGATATCAGTATGAACTCATGTTATCTTTGTGTTGACCAAGAGAGCTATAAATAGAAATCAGTATTTGTAGATCATTGGTGTGGTTCAGTTATGAGATCTTTTCCCAAAGCTTCTGTTAATGCAGGAATATTCACAGGTGAAATGATTAGATTACAAAAGCAGTGACCTAATTGGTCTGTCTTAGTTTGATCGGGTTGACCAGGTGGTAACTGAAGGCTGGTGGGCCATGGCTGGAGGAGGTGGGTCACCAGGGGTGTGCCTTAGAAGGATGCATAGTCTCTGTGGCCATTCTCTCTACCAAAAGAAGGTAATTTGGTCAGAGTGCTGTAAAAACTGACTAAAACAACCATCTGCAGAAATAAAAGGATACAGAAAAGATTATTATCATCTCATATCACAGCATATATAAAAATTATATGAATAATTGAAACAGGTCACGGACCTGAAATAGATCATAGAGACCTAAAGGTAAAATTGTTAAGTATAAGACTTCTAAAAACAAAACAAACAACAAAACTTGTATCACTGTGTTAAGGTAAAGATTTTTAGACAATATACAGAAAGTAAAACTATACCTTTTGAAGAATTGATAAATCTCATTTTATTAAATTAAAAACTTGCTCTTTAAAAGACATCATTGTGAAAGTGAAAAGGCACACCACAGAATGGGAGAAAATGTTTGTAATGTGACACAGAACACTAATAAGTTACACAAGGACACACCACCACTCAGGAATAGGACAAACAACTAACCTAACAAATGAGTAGACGATTTGAAAGGAAAATAAAAAACCTATGATAGCAAATCATATGAAAACATGTTCAGCATTATCGTCCTTCAGGCACGAAAATTAAAATTACAGTAAGATACCACTTCATACCCACTGAAAAAGCTAAAATTATAATGATCAACAATATCAAATATTGGTGATAATACAAAGCACCTGGAATTTTTTTATTTTGGGGAATATAAAATGGAAAAGATCAGTTTGGAAAAATGTTTGGCTTATGAAATTTAAGTATATCTCCCATTAAATCCAGACATTCAACTCCTAGGCATTTGCCCAAAGGAAATGAAAGCATATAGCTACACACAAAAAAACCTGTACAAAAGTTACTGGCAGTATTTTTCATGACAGTCAAAAATTGGCAGAGGACTCAAGTGTCCATTAAACAGTTGAGTAAATTGAAATATGCCTACACAAAGAAATATTAATCAGCCACTAAAAATGATAAAGTACTGATTGAAGCAATAACGTAGATGGATCTTGAAATTGTGATGTTTGAAAGAAATAAAAGAACATATTCTGCATTTTTAAATTTGCATACAATTTAGAAAATGCTAATAAACATAATGATAGAAAGTAGATCAGGGGTTGCTTGGTACAAAGGCAGAGTATAGGATGGATTTTATAGAGGCAAGAGGAAATTTTGGGGGACAGATGATAACAAAAGAGCTCTCTATTTCCCCTATGGTAATGGTTTCACAGCTGCATGTAGATATTAAACTTAAGTTATTGTATTTTCTAAGTTGATATAGTTTATTGTACATAAATTATACTGCAATAAACTTGCTATTTAAAGAGTAATTCACTTTTTAAAAAAATAATTCACCAAGAATTTAGAGAAATACACTAGAACTGGAGAACAGGGAGCCAAGATTGAGAGCTAGATGAAAAATAGAAGGAAAAGGGAAGAGAAAGGTAGTTCGGGTGCTAATTGGGGCAGAAGATCCCCCGCCAAGTCGGACTCTGATGTCTTCAGATGTTCTGGAGTTCCTATAGGGTCACCAGGCCTGACCACGTTGTGACCTTGGATCCATGCTTTCTTCAATTATCCCTATTCTTCCAGCCCCAATGAAGGGGAGGAGGCTACCATTAGCCTTAGAACTCTGCCAGTTAAATGGTAAGAATTTTTTCTTAAAGTGTCCCATAATGATGCCCTAAAATCATTCAATGTCCCTTTCCTTATCCCCATTTGAGACATCTGAGTTTTAAGAAGCACTAAGGACACATTTAGTGGACCCTCAGTGTGAAAATATGGACTCTCTCTGCAGGTGTAATTCAAGGCATGTGTTAAGTGAAGGGTGGAGGTGGGGGAAGCAGAGGTTTTGGCTCTGCTCCTGCAATCAGGACCTTGAACCTCAAGGTCAGCCCTACCAAATCTTGGAGATTGCAGGCCAGGGTTTGTTAAATGAAACCCTTCAGTAGAGAAGAAGAGCTTTCACCTTAAAAAAACTTATATTTCTGTTGTACTAATACTAGAAAATTGACTCTGGAGACACAAGTGTCTCCAGAACAAATGGCTCTTTGCTGGACAAGTTCTAAATTCTACTCTGCTATCTATAGTTATGTAGAGAACTCAGGTACAAACTAGAAGACTCAGATGTACCCTGGCTGACCTCCTCAGGACCCTGACCTATTTCTTTGAACTACTTCTGCTCTATAAAGGCCACTTAATAGAACCAAAGGAATTGATTTAGCAGGTGGATTTAGAATGAGCCCTGAATGTATTGATGGGTGTATTGGTAAGAGGAGGGGATGCTTCTATACAGAAAGAGGAAGGCCATGTGAAGACAGGCAGAGAATACCAGAGACAATGCAAGGGACACCCAAGGGCTCTGCCAGTCACTGCTGCCAGACACAGGCCAGGCAAGCTTCTCCCCCAGAGCTTTCACAGGGCGCTTCTCTTGCTCTCACCTTGATTTCTGTCTTGGGCCTCTAGCATAAATTCCCGTTGTTTTAAGCCACCCAGTTTGTGGTAGTTTGCTATGATAGCCCTAGGAAACTAAATATACAACCTCCCAGATCACCAGCAATGTTTAATTTAGACCATGCCTCAAAGCTGTGTCAGAGAAACAAGTCACTGAAATTAGAATCAAGAATTTTTCACAAATCTAGCATAAGGTAAAAGTGGAAGATTAAGGGACTCCATGCAGAGAAAAAAACAAAAGCTGTCCAAACTGTGAATTGGAACAACTACTTCAGGAGACAATCTAGAGTGATCCTGAAGAGATGCATGTCCTTTGACAGAACACAACCACAGCAAAGCACACTGACAACTACAAGAACCTTCCTTAGGCATCATTGTTCCCAATATCCCCAACCTGGAAATAATACAAGTGTCCATCAACAGAATCACAATATATGAATTGTGCCATGTACTTAACTAATGGAGTTTTATTTTATAGTGAATATTCATAAAATGTATCTATTTGTGACAAACTGAATGACTTTTTCAAGTATAATGCTGGATAAAAATAATATATACATGCATATCTATTTACAAATATAAAATTCCATTTTCATTCATACAAATCCTGAAAATAGTCCTCAAAAGTAAATTATATTATTGTAGATGGATGCTTATGTAGTAAAACTATCAACCGGAGCAAGAATGTTGTTATTCTAAAAATCAATGGTGTTTAGGAGAAAAGTAAGCGGCTATGATTGGGGAAACATGAATAGGGCGGGTAAGGGGCTTCAATCACATACTTTTTATTCATCTGAGTGGTGGTTTTGTGAATGCATTTTTCCCCTACACTTTCATTCATTTTACTGTTTTTCTTTTCATAGCATACTTTTAATATTTTAGAAAACAAAAATTGAAAGGGTAAAGGAGTAAAAAAATGAAAGAATCAATAGAAGTTTCAGAAGTATAAAATCCTGTAATTCACCTTGAAGAAATCTGTTTTTGTACAGTTTGTTCACATTATATTTCGTCCTCTGGTTTCCAGCCTGTCAGCTAAATTTAGTCAAGGCATTTTCTACTGAATTCCAAGATTCTGAAAAAGAAAAGGAATATGAAGAAAAAGCTTAACAAATCTCAGCTATTGCTTCAGGGTCAGGGCCATCTGGGCAATGTGGTATTGACTTTGCCATGGACTGGCTCCCCTGAGGCTGCTCAGTTGTGACAGCTCCATTGGGGACCAATGGTGGAGGTGTAGGAAGAGACCCCTAACAGGTAGCAACAGTCATTTCTGAGGGCTTTTCATGTGGTCTCACTTGTGGCTCACCCAAGTCCTGTGAGTAAACCTTACTACTGCTATTTTTCATGATTGGAATTGTTATGCTGCAGAAAAGTTAGGGAATTTGCCCAAAATCTCAAATTAGGGAAATGACAGGACCAGCCCTGGACATGGGATTTTCTCCCATGAATTCAGTGACCTTTCATGGAGCTCTGGAGGAACCTTGCTCACATCAGCATAGGTACAGTGGCAAACTTCCTACAGAACTGATTGAATGGAACATTTCAAATTCATGCTCACCATGTGATCTGGGAGCCAGAGAACCCTGCGGAACACAGACACAGACATAACTTAGACTAATCAGACTGCGTTGGAGCACGTTGATCTTTTGTAAGACCTGTACCTATAGCATAATCAAAAGACAAAATTAATATTGCTACTGATGGCTTGTACTACTCAGCAAAGTCCTCTGTTTATTTTCCACATGGTTGATATTCCATGTCTCCTTCAAATTCTTACACATTCCCAGCCAAACCTCAGTTCTCTACAAACTCAAAGCAAGGAATCACTTAGTAAATCATTTCAGATAAACAGACATAATCAAATCTCTGGACTTCATGCTGGAGAAAGTGTGCAGACCATAACTGTTTCATATCGCTGCCCTTCATGCCAATAAATGGCCCATTTACAATATTGCTTCTGCCAAGAAATCCACCAGGACCGTGTGTGGTTTCAATAGAGGATATATGAAAAGACTGAACAAATATCAGTGTTTTATCCCTGTTCCTGTCTTCAAAGCTTTTGCAAACTGAGCAAGCTATTTGTTATGATCTCCTCAACAAATCGTGGAAGTCTATTGAATCCATTTCCAGCACTGGTATTTGGAACTTGAAGCATTAAAAGGAAAGCTTGTATCCCTTAAATGCTTTGATAAACCAACTTTGAAATTAAATATGGTTAAAATGAAACCAAAATGAAGGCCTCAGTCAGCTTCAAGATGGATGTATTGCTCTTGCTTTTTCCCATTGTTTTTCTCCCACACAATTCACAGGCCGATGAATTACCAATTTTGCAGAATACAATAGTCTGCCATGATCCACGGGAGATACGTTCCAAGACTCTCTGGAGGTGTATGAAAGCACAGATAATACAACACCCTGTGCATAGGCTTTTTCCTATGCATACATACCTTTGATATATTTTAACTTATAAACTAGGCACAGTAAAAGATTAACAGTAACTAAATGCATAAAAAGAAATAAATAATAAAATAGAATAATTATAAAATTACTCTAATAAAAGTTACATAAATATGGTTTCTCTCTTGAAAGAATGAAGACAAATATTGTTTTCAGATTGTGATTGACTACAGGCAATTGCTATTGCATGAAGCAGAACTGCGAATAAGGGTAAGGGGCATTCTAGGAAAACTTCAGTGGAATCCTTGGAATTTAAATGCTATTGTAAAGAAAAGAGTTCAGGGTTGCCATGGTGTTTGCTAACTACCAGTTGAACTGCAAGAGATGCAGGGCCAGGACCTGGGACATTTGCTCCCTATCTTAAGACAGGTCTGACCACCTGGATACTTCAGCAGCATTTAGCTCATCTCCTTTCCCCCTTCTGCTGTCCCTGAGGGGTATAATTGTACACACCCTCATCACCTAAAATAGCATCATCATTCTTCCATCTGAAATGAAATACATAAAGAAAATGAGTTAGAATATTAGTATACCCCTTTGGAAGAATTAGAAATCCCTCCATCTAGAGTATACTTTTAAAGTTAGAATGGCACAGGTATCAAATTATCAACAAATTGAAAGAGGGCATTTAGTTCATTTTTTTATTTTGTTTTGTTTATGTACAGGGATTGAACCCAGGGGCACTTAACCACTGAGTCGCATCCTCAGCCTTTTTATTTTTTTATTTTGGGATGGAGTCTCGCTAAGCTACTGAGACTGGCTTTGAAATTGTGATCCTCTTGTCTCAGCCTGCCAGGATTAAGGCATATGCCACCACAGTGATCCATTTGGTTTATTTTTTTAAAGAGCATAATAGCATCTAAGGAAAGGGCATGGAGAGAATCCGGCATGCCGGAGGTGCATTACTCTCCATACAAATAACAGTAGTGTTCCCTGCTCAGTGATGTCACTGCACATCGATGTGCAAAGGACACTGTGTCTTATAGGAAATAAGTAGGTACGAATCAGTTTGAATTCTTAAACCAATATTTGCAGAAAGAATTTAGGTATCTTCTGGCCTGAAAGAAATCTTCACAAAAAATTGGTGAGAGACTTGGAACCAATGAACCTTTAATTTTGAAATCCGTAATATGGAGATAATAACTGCACTTTCTTCACTGGGTTGCTATGGAGGTTTAACGAGATCATATAAACTACTTAACAAGGAATCAAATATTTAGGAATTGCTAAGTAAAAGTTACAATTCATGCTTGTATTTATTACAAGCATGAATTCATTTGCATATGAAATTTCAAGGTTAATAGAATGGAAAAATAGTAAAAATACTACATACCTGAATACTGTTGTACCACACACCTGTTTTAGTGAGCTTTTTCACTGATGTGACCCAAGGACCAGAACAATTTCAGGAGGCTTACAGTTTCAGAGGTCTTAGTCCACAGAAGGCTGGCTCCATTCCTTGGGGCTAGAGGTGAGGCAGAACATCATATCAGAAGAGTGTGGTAGAGGAAAGAGCTCAAGATGTCACATCTTAAGCAGAAAGAGACTCCACTCCAGATACAAAATATATACCCCCAAAGGCAGGCTCCCAATGACCCACCTCCTCCAGCCACACCCCACAGGCCTACCAGGGGTTAACTCGCTGATTATGTTAAGGCTCTCATAACCTAATCATTTTACTTTTGAGCCTTCCTGCAATGTCTCACATGAACTTTTGGGCGATACCTTTCATCGAAACCATAATAATACCACAAACCAATTTTTCTTCCATTATGCCATTAACTGATCATAGTTCCCTTGAGGTTCTATATTTCCATATTTCAAAAGAGGAAACAGGCTAATCTCTCTGGGGAGGTCATAAAGAAATAGGAAGCCGGACTACTGCCTTATATTTCTTTTATATACCCATTGTACCAAAGATAGTCTTGAACACACCTAGAAATTCTCTTCAACTATTTTAAATGAATATACCTTTGAATTTATTTTTATAATTTTGATCATGAAAAACTATTCTTTAAATAGAAAAACTCTATTCAAAGAAATCTCTTTCATTTTTCTTTTGTGTCCCTTTCTTTAAAAAAATATTAAAGGTGTATGTTCAGGTGCATGTCACATATGCAGAGGCTCCCATGGGATTCTAATCAGCAGGTGTCTCAAAGGCCTTTTCCAAGAGGAATAAAATTGATGTGAAAAGAATCTAGTAACATTTTTTGTTTGCTTTTTTGTGACTAAAGCTTTCTCAATTAACCATGGAAGAGGTTAATGGTTATTTAATGTAGAAAAACCATGTTGCTTCTTTGAAGTGTTGCTGTATTCATGGGAAGTTTATAGAGATTAAAATAATGTAGTGTTTTCTTAAAATAGCAAAGGACACCTAGCTTAGGTAAGATGATGGGCACCTGCACCTTAGATTCACCAAAGTGGTTTTCAGAAACCACTCATGTTTGGTTGGCACTGGTGCCTGAACACTGTTACAATTAAAAATCACTTGATGTGTTGCTAGTCTTCAGCCATGGTTGACAGTTTCACATAATGTGATATATATATATATATATATATATATATATATATATATATATATATAAAATCTAACAAACTGTAATTTCCCTTCAAGAAGGTTCAAATTCTACTTAAGGAAAATAAACATTTTCAAAATGCATTGACATACTTTAAAAGCTGTTAAATGAACTGATTGCTGAAAAATCCCAAATACCTTTAGTCTTGCTTCCTCTCTTGTCTCATCTCTATAGTAATAAAATGATTGAAGACCAGAGAAATTGAGAGATCACATCTTGGAATAAAAAGCAGAAAAACTGAGAGCCACTTAATAGTATGTTTTGTTACAGATACCTTTATTCGTATAGAAAAGGAATTTCTTGAGAAAGGAAATATGCTCACCAAGTGTCCAGGCGTAATTATAGATGCTTAGGGAATGTGTTAATTGTGAAAACTGAGCATTAAGAACGGATTGTGCTGACTTTATTTAAGGCTCTGTTGATGCTCATTTGTTTGGTGATAAAAGCAAGGTCTAAGGTTCTCCCATCAGCTTTATCTTCCTCTCCGCCTTCCCCACTTATCCCCACGGAGCTATAACACGAACCCAGTTTTGTTACTATACCATAAGGAACCATGCTCATTTTGCTCATTGGCTATGCCAAAAGCTAGAAGAGTCCCAGTGGAGGGAATCTGATTCCAATTTGGGGATGAAAGTACAATCCCCCCTGCCAGGTTTAAATTGAGAGCATATTACTCATTTTTAGTTAATTTCTCAGGCTGCAGAATAATTTGGCACATGTGTGCAGTATATGTTCTCTCAGCAGCTTCCTCAGGGACCCTGACCTTGATGGGCTAGTTGTAATGGTGGTGGTGGTGGGGAGTTAATCATTGAGAATTGTAGTTAAACACCCTATTATGTAAGAAAATACATGCATTAAAATTAAAAGAGGAACAATAAAAAACAAGAGCAGTGGATTAATAAATGCTTCTTGTCATGTGTGGCATGTGAGGGAAGTGAAATGCATAGTTCTTAAGACACTATTTGAGAAGAAACAAGACTGCATGAAATCAGTGTGGGAGAAACCATCCTGCTCACAGGGAAATTGCACCTTCCCATGGATTTTGCTTAAATCCAGATCCTTGCAGACAGACGTCTTATAGGTGAGTTAGAAACTTCAGGAGATTTTACGGGATTTCATTTTCAGCTTTCTCAAGCATGTTTCTCTTTAACATCAATAACTGTTGCCATCTCCAATGTGATTATAGTCTGCCTAACTCAGAGAAATACACAACCATCAAAGTTCCTAAGGAAAATATATAATATATGCATGTACATTTATATACATATTAAGTGAAATTGCATTTGCTTTCATTTGAAAAGTGGTGGTACATACAGGCCTCCTAAATGTGTCCATGTTTTGCAATGCATGATCATTCTTTGTTTTGATAGCCAAAAACAATTTCCAGTTTCCCATTGTAGGTGTCTACAGTCCATCTAACCCCTCTCATTGTGTATCTGAAGATTCCTGAAAATGACGCCCCTGCCTGTCTGCCTCCATTCTCCTTTCCTGACTCCATAGCTTACCTTCATGGCTGGCATCTTTCTGTCTAAATTCATCATCCCAGCATGGCACAAGGTCCTCCCCGTGTTATGAATACAACACTGCTGTATGTGAGCTTTGCACTCAAGGTCTGGGAGTGAAGGAAGAGGGTCATCACACCACAGCACTGGGGGGCAACTTAAAATGAATGTTGGACACTGCTGTCTAGTTAGGGTTTGGAATTTTCTCCCCAAGTGGTACTGCCCACACTTGCTCACTCCATTGCCCCATATTCTCAGGAGCCTAATGGGATCTGAACTCTTTGGCCAAGAATTTCTCCTCCCTCTAACACATCTTCAAAAAAAATCTTCCTCAATTCTGGCTTCAGAGATGGTGATGATTAATGTGAACCACCCCTCATATGCCTTTCTTCCTATCTTCCCAAAGTAATCCGCCAACACTTTAATTCACTTATACCATACTAGTTTTCCTCCCTCCTACAACCGTATCTGAGAACTATTTATTTGTATTGATTTCGACTAGTGCATCTCTTGGAATGCCCCCCAAGTCATGCCTCATCTGTGGTCACAACTGGCCCTACTTGGAGAAGCAGCTGATCTCCACATGAATAACACTATCAAGCGTAAAGATTTGGCCTTCAACACATCAGTTTTGGTGAAAGCATTTCCTCCTCTATACTTTATCATAAGGGTTAGTCCTTTCCTTCTCCTCACATGCATTCAGTAGTGATGCTACTGAAGACTTGCAGGGAAAGGAGTCGAGGAGTATCTGCAGTAAATTGCCAACTCTCTTGGAATCATTACATTTTGATGTGCAATAGAATCCTAGATTGTCTGAAGCAAGGATATTTCTGGCTGCAGGATGCTAATCATCCAAAGCCAGTAAAGGGTCTATCACTCAGGGAAAGGGGTCTTCCAACTACAGGAATAATGCAACGTAACATGACTCCCCATGCCATCTTCCCACATCTCTTCTCCTTCATAGGCTTTAACAGAGAAATTAAAATAGCTGAGATTCAAGTGGAGTCAAGCTTTTCTCTCTGAATCCAGAGTATTCTTTTAATACTCAAGCGAGAATTTTATCCATTGTCCTCCAAATCAATCACATCCCTGACTTCTTAGTAGGTGTTCAGATACCCAGTGCTCAGGTCTCATAATGCACCAATTGATTTCTGAATGTGGGAAATATTCATCTCTGTTCCTTTTAAAAATTAATTGATTTGTGATTTTTCTGGTCAGTGTATAAGCTTGCATTTTGAAATAGTGCCAAGTAAATGTTCAGGGACCTACACGGTGTCACAGAGGTTAGGACTATGAATCAGAATCATATCCCTTGGGTGTGCAATTCAGCTCTGATACTCTCCAGGTGACCCAGAGAGGGTTACTTAATATGTCTGCTTAGTTTCAACCTAGGTGAAAATAAAGTACCTGCCACTTGGGTTTGTTTCAGGAATGAAATGGGACAATTCCTGTTTAATACTTAAAACAGTAGGTAGTAAGAGATTCAAATGTGACTCCTCATGTCTGTTTTCATTTAGGTATTTGTGTGATAGATGTAAATTTTAGGTGACTATTAGGCTAAATCCAGAAATTACAAAGGAAAGTGCAATGAGTCAACGATACAACTTTAGAACTCCCAGACTCTTTGAAACCATAAAAAAAATAGAGAAAAAAGAGAGGAACTATATATAAAGAGATTCTTTATGAAAGGAAAAAAAAGATCTGCACCTGTTCTAAGCACTAAAATTCCCCTTGGTGTGGGTGGTTGGCTTGTGGGTCCTGCTATCATTTAACCCAATATTTCTTTTTTTAACTTTCAAATGGGAGAAGACTTCAGTAGAACCTCATAGAGAGCCTGATATATTTTGCCTGGGGTTGGAGAACACTGGAGAAGAGGATCTAACTCTTGTTTTCATCAATCGGGAAGACTAAATAAACAAACATGGACTCAGGGCTGGGTAGCAGAGGAAGGAGGAGCTGCTGGGGTGCAGCAGAGAGCAGAGCCTGGATCTGTCACAGCAAAGGACGCAGCAGCCTCCCTGTGGGTTAGATGCAGAGCACCTAGGACAGAGCAAGCTGTCTGGTACTGGTAATGTCAGAGTTGCCAGAGATGCGTGGATGGTTCCAGCAGCCAAAGCCAGAGGAGAGTGTCAATGTGTTAAAGGAATCATGTGCAATCACCCAACAGAGGTACGTTGGTTGTGGCAAGAGGGCAGATCCACCCAGGCTGTGCAATGAGAATTAAGAAGAATCAGGAAAGTGTTCTAGAAATGGCCAGCATTTTGGACAAGCAAAGAGGGCCATTCAAGGGAGACTTTTCCTATTCAGCTTTTTCATTATTTTGGTCTCAAAGGTTGGGACTGGCTAGAAAGTTGCTTGGACGTATTAGTCAAGAATCTCAACAGAAACAAACTAAAAGGCTGTATGTGCATATACAGAAAGAAAGAGATTTATTTTAAGGAACTGGCTCATGCAATTGTGTAGGCTAGCAAATCTGAAATCTGCAAAGTAGGCTGTCAGACTAGAGACTCAGGGAAGCACTGAAGTTTGAGTCCAAAGATAGCCTAGTGGCAGGATTCCTTCTGGCTTGGGGCAGATCAGTCTTGTTCTCTTAAGGCCTTCAATGGATTGGATGAAGTTCCCCCTGTCAAGGAGTGGAATATTCTTTTCTCAAGGCCTAGTAATTTAAATATTAAACACATCTAAAAAGTGCCTTTATAGAAACATCTAGAAGTATGTTTGGGTCCTGTAGTCTCGCAAAATTCAAGCACAAATTTAACTACCCTGGTTGGTATTCAGGGATGACGACAGAAGCCAGGGGATGAAAGAGTGAAGCCAGACACACTGCTTTCCTACTTTGAGTGTGCAGACCTGGCAAAAGAGGACAGGATATTTGATGTTAGATCTCATAGTGAGCTTGATTTATTGTGTGCTGGATGTTGTAATTTTTCACATGGGTAACCTAAAGTGGACTTGGGACACCCAGAGAGAAAGGTATGATCCTGCCCTAACAGGAGAAGATTTTAACATTTTTGAGAAGGATAATGGAATACCATAAAGAACAAACAAAATAAGCCTTTTGATCGCTTCCTAAGTATTCGTGCAAATTATGCCTGTGCCTGGGACATAGTAAACATTTAATACATATTCACTATAATTTCTACATGTACAAATCCATATGATAAGTTTCTGTAAACAGCACATAAAATCTGCACTATTTTATGCATATTCTTTCTTAATGGCTACCCATGAACTTAGCCTGACAACCTGAAATACTGGCATATATTTCACTGAGGTACTTAATAAGTGGGGAGAAATGTATTTATTTCTTATACAAAATTAAATGCCAATGGCTGGACTTCGTGTTTTTGTGTTTCACAAAAGTATTACTGCGAGAGTACTCACGCTATGGGAAAAGGCAGTCTTTGTTGGTATTAATCATTATAGTAGGGGGAGGGGTGCAATATTGAATCTTATGTAAACAAAAAGTTTGTTCAGTTGAAGTAGGAAGGTGTAATTAATAACTTTACTTCCTGTTCTTCTCCTTCCTCCTCCTCTCACTATTTCTCTCTCTTCACAATATGCCCATTTACTCTGCTGCTCTGGTTTCCGGAAAATATAGTTCTCTATGGCACTCAAAATAAAGTGATCAGTCTGAGACATCAGTTAACCGTACCAAATCCTGGTGCTGTAAGGCATTTTTCAGATGCTATTCTCTTGGCTGTGCAAGCAGCCTTTTAGGAGATGCTTTTAAATTTGGAGAAGAAGATCAATAAGAAGAAAATTGATAAATTTGACATCTAGCTGTAAGGACATAAAAGGCTTGTATTAAGACAGAAATTGGCTTCATTACAAAAGTAAACCTCCCCATTATAGCACGAGTAGGCTTAATTTAGCCATGGGATTCTAGCTGATCTTTTTAAAAAATATGTTTTTCTTTTGTGGATTTTATTATGTAGTATTCACGGGATATAGCACTAGATTATTCAACGCTTTTCTCAAGCTTGTTATAGAGAATTTTACTTTACTGTTTCAAAATTTCTGCTGAAGCATCTAGTTGTTCTTATATCAAAGTCAGATGTGTTTGAACTCATGGAACCTACAACGCAGAATGAGCTACTGGGGATGGGCTGTGGATGGAACCGTGTTAAGTCTTACTTTTCAGAGCAGTTATGGGAATGACTTGGCTTCATCTTTCGGTATATACCACATGGTATATAAATTGTGGGTAAGGTTTAAACAGGATTCATGCTGAAAAAATCAAGCAGTTTCAGGAGTCCTATTCTCATTCCATCTGACCACTTTGGAAATATGATACTGCCAGGTTTTTGAAAGTGGGATAGAAGGAATGTAAGTCTCACCATTGACTTTTCAGTGCTGTATAAATAAAAAGGCTTGCTAACCAGAGGGCAGAGTGCTGGCATCTGCAAGGATGTGGACAATTGCTCTGGTAAATGTTGAGTCTCGGAAGTAGAAACTGTGGTGCTGTGCTCATATGAAGCTGCAGGAAGGAGATGATCCTGGGTTTCTATTGATTTAAGTGGCTGACACCTTTAACAACCTGTGGCTTTTTGTTAAAGCTCCAAAAAGCACTTCATAATAGAAAAAAATTAAAGTTTCTTTCATCAGTTCTCCAGGTGATAAATCATAGCCAAGTGATATTTCTCAAATATTTACTTTTGAGCTGTGATAGGTATTAATAGAAATTGGGTAACAGATCACTATACAGGAGAAATACAGAAAGGAAAGCCAACTTCCGTGAGAGCACGAAAATGAAAGAGTGGCTTTCGGAAGCACCTGAATAGTGGGAGGTGACGCTGAGTTCCGCGTTCGCCCTGGCATTCACTGTGAGCAAAGTGCACTGCTCACTCTCAGTGCCAGCCTGGTCTGTTTTCTTTGCAGTTGTGGAGGTCATTTCTTATCAGGTTCTAAGGGGCTTCCTTCTTTTGGAGTTCCTAACCCTCCAAAAGTTGTTGAAAGGTGGTTCTTAGGGACACTCGGAGAGCCGAGGTGAAACCCACTAGCTCTCCTTGCTGCAGGCACAGGGCTCCAACCAGGCGACTAGGAAAGTGAACACACGCGGGACAGAATGCGACGACCTCTGGATAAACAGGACACGCTTCCCCAGAGAACCTGTCTGTCCTCCCAAAGAGTCAAGTTACTCAGCATCTCTTGCCGGTGGAATTAGCACCTGTGACAATCGACACCCAGAGGACTCCCTGGCTTTGGGACCCAGCAAAGCAAGGACACAGCAGTATTTCTAGGCACGGTGATATGATAAAGATGCTGCAGGTCACCCTTATTCTTGGTCTCCATTACTTGTCATGTTTCCCTGAGGGAAGCATCGGTTAGACTTCCAGTGATTTCTCACGGAGCCATTTGTCCTTTTGCTCTCAAATAGCAAGAGAGTATTTGCAATTTATTATATGTGGTATATGAAAATGCAGGACCCTGTTAGTTTAATTGAGCTTCTGATTAGGACAGGATACTACACTGCTGCAGTGATATTCGAGGGCTTGTTTCAGCATAATGGAACTAGCTGCACTCACTATGAACACCTTTCTTCTAAAGATAATAAATAAACATGGAATGAGACTTAGGGGCCAAATTGGAGTTGGTATCATTTAATTTCTTCTTGTGTTTCTAACCAATTAAATGAATGGGCGCCTGTGGTAATTAAACTCACTTTGATAATTAGGCACTAAGGATTCTTAAATTACTAAATGTTAATGAATATTTCCCAAGTATGGTCCCTGGATCCTAAGTGCTGCCAAATGGAATTTTTTTCCTTTACCATTAAACATAGACTTTTAAAAAATCCAAATAGATAATAGAAATTAGAAACAGATTATTTGAATCTGTTGCACTTTTTTCTTCATGTCTAAGTAGGTTGATGAGAGCTGAATATAAACCATATTTTACTATAAATTAGATCTAGTTGAACTTACTCCCTTGGAACTTGGAAAGCCACATAGACCGGCATGCAAATTAAAGCCATACACAAGGTGATGCAGGAAGATTCTGCAAAGACAGCTGCTTGTAAGCAAGCAACTCATAAATGCTATATTTGCTAAGAATCTAAGGCTAAGACAGGCAAAGGCCCTGGACCATCCTGGAGGTCTGCAGCCAAATGAGAAGTGTACAGTGGTCCTGCTCTTGTTATTCCACCAGGAGATAAGCCATACAAAGCATTCTTATCTGAAAACTACAATGTCAACTTTTCTTTAGATCATTTTACAGCACTTTACAATTTGTTCTGCAGGCTTGCAAGACAAACCAATAAAGCAAAACAAACTTGGATGGAACACTACCATAAATGCTGAGTACTAATGATATCATTTCCATAGCATGGCTTATCTGCGGTTATTTATTTCAAATATTTCAAACATACAAACATTTCAATTTTCTAATACTTATTTCCAATATGCAACAAAGCCCTTACATAATCTTCCTTACAAGGGGAAGAAGAAGCCATGTCAGGGAATTGGCTTTTCTTGAACATCCTATGATTTGAAAATTTATATCTTCTCAAAATTCATAAACTGAAAACCTAATTACCAGTGTGATGGAAATAGTTTGGATCTTTGAAAAGTGATTAGGTCATGAGGATGAGGTCTCATTAATGGGATGAGTGCACATGTAAGCAAAGGCCTCAGAGATCTGACAGCACCTTGATCTTGGACTTCCTTACCTCCAGAACTGTAAGAAATAAGATTGTGTTATTTGTAAATCACTCAATTTATGACATTTTATTGTAGCCGCCTAAAAGAACCAAAAAAAATTTATGCCACAGGCCTGTGCTAGCTGTCTGCGTATCATGAAGCCATCACCAAAGAGCCCAAACGTTGATGTGTCTGCATTTCTACTACACAGAACCATTGGCTGGAGCTGGAGAGGTGGCTTGGTGATCATGACGATTATAACTGTGCCTGGCATGTGCGAGGACATGAGTTCAAACCACAGCACCATGAGCACAACAAAGTGCTGGAGCAAAGAGTCATGTGAAAAACCAAATAAAATTGATTCTCTCTTTCTCTCTCTCTTTCTCTCTCACACACACACACACACAGAAAAGAACATTGGGTATTATAACTAATCCACTGTACTCTTCACTGTACCAATCTGTTGTGTGAATCAGAAGAGTCCAACCTCTTTTCTGTGGTTGAACCTAACCCTGCCATTTCATCAACATTTTGAGAGAAACTCCTGATAATTAATAATAGCTCATCCATAAAATATGAAAAATAATCCCACAAATCATGGAAAACTAAGCTCAATAACAGAGGGAAAAAGGCCATGGCACAGCTTCTGGTATTTAACAAATGTCACTTTCTCCCATTCTTTTCTACCTTCTTATAAGAGTAAGAAATATTCACTTTGTTTATATGCTCAAATTTAGTCCTAACTCAGTTTTAATTGCTCTGATATAAGTGAAGGAATGAATGTGATGAGTTGTCAGAATATAAATAAAAGAGATGGGTTTTGAGTTTTTAAAGTAAGGTTACCTGCCTTTCTCCATATGGAGATATTTTGTCCCAGCCGTTTTGTCTACAATCCCCACATAGAACACTTGTCTTTCCCTACCTTTAGTCAACTCCTACTTATGGGACCATATTGGATGCAAGGAAGCCTGGAGAGTGTAGATTTTACTTAAAAGGTCATGAGTCAGCTAAAGGTCAAGTTCTGTCATTGCTAAAGAAGGATATATTGAGTGTTACCTGGTGCTCTTCAATACCAGAGGACATTATAGGATTCAAGATGAGAGGCGATGGTGATTTGATTCTAGGTGTATTTTGAAAGTAGAGGCAAATTAAGTTATTGATTGATTCAATGTAAGATGTGAGAAGAATCGAGAATGAGTTCATGGTTGGAGGTCTAAGCAGTGAAATGGGAGATTTGTCCTGCCAGTTGAAGAAGAAAGGGTTTTGGTGGGTTGAAGTGGAAGTTGCGTTTAGAGCTTGCTCTTTGAAATGCCTACTGCTTGTGGCAGGAGGGATGCGCGAAGACAGGCAGTATACAAGCCTAGAGTTCAGAGGGAAGGCCTGGACTGGAAATCTGATTTGGGAATCATCAAGGAATAGAAGAGTCTTAGTGTGGGAGTGTGGGAAACGCCAGTGTTTAGAGATCTCAAGCATGGAGGAAACAAGAAGAGACACAGAGGAGTGATTAATGAAATATTTAAAAGTGAGTGTGGTGGATTGTTGGGAGGATGTGTGGAAATTCTTTTCTGATTTTTTTCTTTTTCAAGTGGGGTAATAAGCAATGCATCTGAAGGGAGGTTGGAGAGGATGTTTTGAAGGTTTGAGAATAGGGAAAAATCTATGAAATAGTTACAGAAGGTTTGAACTGTGTACATGGTCATGATTACCACAGTGGTATTTCATAGTTTACATCTAAAATGTTCCCTAAAGGTCCAAAGGCTTGCTCCCCAGCTTGGAACCACTGGGAGATGATGGAAGCTTTAAGTGGTAAGGAACAATGGCAGGTCCTAAGGTCACTGAAAGTATGCTTGTAAATAGGGTAAGGGGACCCAGTGCACTTCCTCTTCTGTTTTGCATCCTGACCAGGAGTTGAGCGGTTTTGCTCTGATATGTGCTCCCACCATGGGCTACCATAAGCTTGAAGCAGCAGGGTCAACTGATCATGGATGAAACCTCTAAAACTGCGAGCCAAAATAAATCTTTTCTCTTTATAACTACATTATCTCAAGTACTTATTGCAGTAAAGGAAAACTGAATAACATATGATAGTATGGTAATTTAAGCTTTAGGGAAAAGGGAGCCTGCAGAGGAAGAAAAAGCACTTTGTGGAAAGTTCTTTACTTTGTGTGTGCTGGGTATGTGTCTGTGTGTTTTGAGAAAGAGTCTTACTATGTTGACCAGACTAAACTAGAACTCATGATCCTTTTGCCTCAGTTTCCCAAGTAGCTGAAGTACAGGCATGTACCACTGTATTCAGTTTGGGAAAGCTCTTAAGTTTTGAGGAAAAGAATTAAGAACCAATGAATGGAAAAAAGGTCAGTCAAAGACACAATCAGAATATCAAGGGAAGAAAATGTTTAAGGCGGAAAAACACATTACATAAGAGTATGACCTGGAGAGTTGTGTTCAAGTTCCATACACCTATTTCTAGCCTTCTGACTTGAACCAAGTAACTCAGCACCATTGAGCTTGAATTTCCCCATGTGTCAAACGAGAATAACACTGCTACCTGCCTTGTAGCATTATTGTGAGGATTGTGTATACTAATGTTTATAAAGTCCTTAGAATAATATTGGTTCAGAACAAGCTAGTGTTATCAAAATCAGAATTAATGCAAAGAGGGAAATGCCAAAAGTCCAGGATAAACAAGTAATACAAAATATTGGAAGAGACATGGAACTGCAGGGACCTGCCCATTTGCATACCTGTGACACACTCTACCAGAAACCACATAACATATTAAGAAGACACAGCTGAGATGTTTCACAAATTGCTAGAGGCTGAGTGTGGGCAAGCATGAAAGTGTGAAACCTTTGGGTGCTACAGATATAGGGGTGCTTGAACATGTTCACTGGTGGTGGCCAGAGGGAAGATTTGGGAAGATCCTGAGAAAGCTTTTCTCATGGTGATAACCTGAGATAGGGAACAGCAGCCAATGTCCCAGCTGTACCCAAACGTTTCTCCTCTACTTCTACTGCAGAATGAAAGGCTTAATCTTCAGGGTGAAGAACAACAAAACATGGTAGGCCACTGGAAGAAACCTGCTGCATGTAGAGACAGCTTATAAAAAAGAAAAGGAGGAGGAGGAACACCCTTCCTTTGAGGAATAGGGTATCTGTTGGGTCCAGCTGGAGCTCCTCTGTTCTGGAGAAGAGGCAGAGCACTTGTGAAGGTCAGGACATGCCTGAGCAACACATCAGGAAGCACTCTTTCCCCACCACCAGTAATAATAGCTATGCAATACAGCTGGGACAGCTGTAGGAGAAGAGGAAGGCAAAGGGACACTAAAGCCAAGAAAAGAACAGGCATTGCAAAAAGAACCCCATCAAACCAGCCCACACCGGGACCACCAGGTACTGTGAGGGATTTTAAGCCTGAGGTGCCCTCAGGCAACCATACATCAGCAAACACTAAATTCAACCCCACTCCTAAATAGATGAAAACAGATACCTGCTTAAGATCTAGCTGAAGAAAGCATGTTCGTCTTCAGTTATAAAAAAAATACTTACCTCTATAGCCTTACACAAAATGCCTGACTTTCATTAAAAATTATGTCATGTGAAATTCCCCCCATATATATATACACACACACTGCAGAGGCAAATAAATAACCAGAATCAGCCTGCCTATGACACAGAGGAAGAAAGTGTCTGTTGAACAGAGAATTAAAAATAATTATGATTGATAGGTTATCAGCTCTAATAGGCCAAAGGAGACTGCATATAAGATCTGGTTAACTTATCGGAAAGATGGAGAGAGGCCCTAATAAATGGAGATACTGGAAGGGACAAACAATAGCACATCTGCAGCCTTCAAACAGTTCATCAGAAGAGTCAACGCCGCCAGAGGAAGAATCCACGAACAGGAAAAGAGGCTGGTGGAAATAATCAAAACGAACCAGAAAAGACAAAATGAAGAGCAAATAAGGATAAAGCACCCAACAGTTTGGAACAATTTCAAACAAAGTAACAAATGAGATCCTGAACTGAAATCTTGAAACTAGAAAATGGGACAGAAGTGCTATATGAAGAGATAATTTTACAAAATTAGTGACAGACATGGAACCACAGCTCTAAGAAGGTCACAGAACGCCAAGCAGAATAAACAACACACAACTGCATAAGCGCGTGCACACACATCTAGGCATGTGGTGTCCAGACTTCAAACATGACTGACAAGTCTTGAAGGAATCCAGAAGAAAAAAGAAAACACCCACTATGTACAGAGAAGCAGGGGTAAGAATTAAAACAGACTTCCCATCAGCAATTAGCCAAGCAAAATGAAAATGTAACGACATATTTAAAGTTTGTGATAGAGGCTGAATTGAGGAACCATCAACCTAGAATTGGTTATCTAATAAAAAGAAGTAAAAGAGAAATAAAATGCTTCCCAGGCAAACAAAGCTGAAGGAACTTCTAGCTAAACTTACTCTTTGAGAAATGTTACAAGAAGTTCTTAAGACAGAAGAAATTTGAGGAGTCAGAAACCTGGATGTACCCAGAGAAACAAAGAGAACAGGAAGTAGAACAATTCAGTGTGGCTGGGTGAGCAGAACTGGGAACATCATACTGCACACACTCCACCTATGCAGAAGAAGAATACTGTTAGAAAGTAGATTCAGAGCAGCTTAAAATGCTTATTGTAAGCTGTCAGATAATCACTAGAAAATTTTTAAAAAGAGGTGAAATTAATAAGTTAATAGAGGATATAAAATGGAATAATAGAAATGTCTTAAATCAAGCAAAATCATACAGATAATTAAAAAGAAGCTAAGAACAAATGTAACAAAGAGAAACAGTAGTCAAGATGTAATATTTTAGCCACTTCAAATAACAATGTCAATAATCACAGCAAATAGAAGTGGTCTAAATATACCAGTTTAAAGACAAAGATTGGTCACAGTTATATTGACTTTTTAGCACTACCTAAGAGAAACCCATCTTAATATAAAAAACAAATTTTTATAAAAACATACATATTTGAAGCTTAATAACATCAAAACATAAACATAGCTTGTACATTGTCTTAGCTTTTTCTGTGCTGTGAACCAAGGACCTGACAAGAATAATTTTAGGAGGAAAAGTTTACTTGGGGACTCACAGTTTCAGAGGTCTCAGTCCATAGAAGGCCCGTTCCGTTCCTTGGGGCTTGAGGTGAGATAGGTCATCATGCTGGAAGAGTGTGGCAGTGGGTAGAGGGAAGCGGGTCAAGACATGACTCCAGGAAGCAGAGACAAAAACTACATGCAGACACAAAATCTATACCCCAAAGGCACACCCCTAGCGACCCCACCTCCTCCAGCCACACACTACCAGCCTACAGTTACCAGTTAATCCCTGGAGAAGGGATTAGCTCATTGATTGGGTTAATGCTCTTATAACCCAATCATTTCACCTCAGCCTTCCTGGATTGTCTCATGTGACCTTCTGGGGGACATGTCACATTTAAACCATAACATATATTAAGAAATATAAAATTTTAAAATATCAAGAAGTTGAATAATTAACCTCTATGGACCTTATGCCTTATACTATATGTCATCATAGTATCTCATAAGATACTTAGTATCATCCCTAACTTGAAGGACTGGAAAACTGGCTTGGAAACTTGGATATGTCCACTGTTTCTTGACTAATAATTGGCAGAGGTGGGGTTAACATCTAGGCTGTCTGATTAAAAGTTCCACACAATGATTTACTATTTGGAACTGCCTTTGCAGATAGCTTGTGCTTCTGAGTTTAATAGCGCCTGTGTGTCCATTGATTAAGAAGGATTTTGCAAAATTTTCTTGTTCTCCTGAGGGCTTGCCTTGAGTAATTAAGAAAACAGGTCCATTTTATTATGGAAAAGGGAAGGCTGTATAGGATAACCTCAATTTGAAATAGTTTCAATCTCACATGCCAATATTTTATAGGTCTATAATGGTATATTTATAACTTTTTAACTACCCAACTTTACTTTGCCCCGGTGATCTTAACTTCTCATGCTCTCAGATGATCTAAACACTAACTATATTATATTTATTTTACTCCTTTCTTAATACTCTTCTGTTTTGAAAGTAAATATTGGCTAGAATATTCATACCTTGACAATATCCAAGTTTCTATAAACTTCACATAGGTATTAATTTTTTTCAAACACTTTATCTATTACTTGTATACATTTTGAATCCATTAAGCTATATAAAAATGCATGTAAAGATAAATCTAGGAACTGGAAGTAATTTTCTGGAAATATTTTAATACTGCCAAAAATGTTTTTATAAGAAAATAAATGCCAAAAGATTAATAGGATGTTTTTATTTAAATGTTAGAGTTGTATATTTTATATTTTAGACTTTCACTTTGGGTATGATTGAATCATCAACACAGAACAAAATCGTGTATTCCTCACTTAATAGTCACGAGAGTGTATTTGGAATGGAAAACTGCAAATTCATTTTTAGCTGCAGATGGTTGTTGTAAAGAATACTAAAAGCAGCCATAAAGCAATTGGCCTATAAACACTCTAAAGACAATAAAGTGTATATGGAACACACTGGCTTTACTAGCACATACCACCCATGGTAATCACCACTATCAGTTTCAGTGACAAACAAATGGGTCTGAATTGGAGCAGCTATTAACCTTAACCAGAGATGCTGGACCCTGACTGGGAGGGAGAGAAGAAAGCTTGGGGGCTGGGGTTTTGGCTCAATGGTAGAACATTTGCTTACCATGCACATGGGCCTGGGTTTGATCCCAGCATCTCAAAGATAGAAGACAATAAAGAGAACAAATCTTGGAGAAAAATGTATCACTGACTGACAGTAGGGTACATTCTTGTACAGCAGATGGACACTGCACCTACTCTAGAGTTTTCCTAACTCCTCTGCTGGCTTTTCTGATTGATTTCATCACCCATGTGGTAAAATATACACTCAACTGCTCTTTGGCCACTAAAATTACCATCATGGTCCCTTTCCCCCATTACAGAGAATAACAAATCAGAACAAAAGAGAAAGAGGTACCAGTGGCTTTCTCTGCAGACTAAGATAACTGATGACCAGTTTCTTCTCATTGCCCCAAGGCATAAGCACAAAGGTACTTGTCTTTGCTTTGAAACTAGCGTATATGATTCCCATCAAAAATATTTCCTTGCTGGTAGTAGAATAAATTCCTTTGCATGAATCTACAATTAGTACTGTGATGTTATATTTATTGAATGCTTATTATCTTTTAGATACTATAAAACAATTTTAAATGTATTTATTCATTTAACCTTTGCAATTCTCTGAAGTAGGTTTTATATTATGGCCATTTTATGGGTAAAGATAGTAACCAATTGGAACTGATGAATCAATGAGTAGCAGTATAATTAAAAGCCAACAGTGTGTTTAGTCAACAAATCATTTTGTGTTAATGCAACCTAAGGTGTGAATGATGACTTTAAAAGGGACAGGTTGGGGGCTGGAGTGGTGGCTCAGTGGTTACGGCACTTACCTGGCATGCACAAGTACACAAGCACCATGTACACAATGGAGTCTTGGAGCAACGAAGGTCACATGAAAAACTAAATAAAATTGATTCTCTCTCTCTCTCTCTCTCTCTCTCTCTGTCCCTCATTCTTAAAAAAAAAGTGGGGGGCAGGTTATTAGTGTCCAAATCATATATGAGCTGGTTGACCCCAGATAAACCTGAATTTCAGACTTGGGCGGTGGCAAGCTGCTTGAAAGAGTCTAAAGGGAGGGATATGATATGATTTGGGTTGCAGTGAAAATTGTAAGTATATTAATAGCTTCTGCAGCAGTTCACATGAGGTACGGCAGGAACTTAAGCCCTCAAACAGTGCTCATGAAGATACAGTGAGTTAGAATGGACAGTGCTTAGTCTTGAAAAGCAATATGAAATCAGGAGGATGAATGAAAGATACTGTCATTAACACTGGGTTGGAGGCAGTGTGGTTAATTAAAACAGTGAATTAACAGAGCAGAAAAAATATTGCATACCTTTAGTGTTAGGACACATGGCTTGGCTATATCCTGGTGGATATGTCCAGCAGACTAATAGTTCGTCTCACCAGAGAAATTGAGAAGATGAAAGAAATAATAATGGGGACCCACCTATACTAAGGAGTGATGGAAAGATAGTGTCTATGAATGAAACTAAGAAGTGAGCAAAGAGACAAAAAGAGATACTGGAGGTTAAACTATGTTAGAAACCAAATATTACAGAGTTTGAAGAAAGAAAAATCCCAAAAGCACCTAAAGCAAAAGAAAGATCATGAAAGATTGAGTACTTAGATGTCAATGGATTTTGAAATCAGGAGATCACTGAGTACCTCAGAGAAGGCAAATTTGATCAAGAATTAGGGGTGGACTTTGGGTCACAATTGACTAAAGAGTAAATAGAAGATGAAGTGGAGATGCCAAGTGCAGATTACATGCTTTCTTGAGGAGTTGATGGTTAACAGAAATAGCATGCTGAGACCATATCTGCCAGGAAATAAAAAATGTTAGGGATTATTTTCTTGGTTGGGTTCTTTTGTTGTCTGTTTTCGGTTGTCAGAAAGTTGGACATGCTGATATGCCGCATGCGGGTTTCTATAGAAAGTTGTGTAGTGGGTTCTGAAAGAAGCTATAGCAGATGGAAGAGCAAATGGAAGGTGGGGAAGAGAAGGCCAAGAGAACCTGACTGCAGCTGGAGGGGCCTGGGCTCAATGAATGCTCTATGTCACACAGCCAGGTTCAAAAGCCTGAATAGCAGACATTCTTCTTCTTTTAATGAGTGATAACTGAGCTACAAAACTTTCTCCAACTCATCTCCTCAAGCTAGTTTAAGGCAAGTTTCACAGTGTAAAAGTCACTTTAAGGAAATCTACTTGTACTGTTTAACCACCCATGTGCTTGTAGTTTTGGTTTGTACAATCTTGAAATCCTTCCAAGTGAAGTAGGTCTGTGGTGTGGCTCTTGTTTACCCTTGGTGGTAGCGACTCCCCACATGTGGCTGCCATAAGTTCTTCCTCCCACAGGAGCATTCCAAGCCACCCATTAGGAAATGGAGTCTTATCTCCCATAGTCTTGCATCTGGCTGGACTTGTGACTTGCTTTGCAGAAATTCTGTCTCCGCGCTTGTCTCCAGATGGTCCAATTTTGAACAAGTATCTTCTTATTCACATTTCATTCCTTGGAATTTTTAGTTCCTTAAAACTCGTGGTTTTCATTGGGATCAGGAAAATGTATTCTTCTACTCCCCTCTTATGCTACCTCAGCTTTCTTCTTTGTGTGCGGGGCTTGTTCAGAGCATAGTCTGTTGGGAAGGGGTGATGGTTCATGCTCAGGTGTCACTTGATGGCCCTGCAAACCTTAGAGAGATTTTCTGCAGGTCAACAGCTGAAGTCTAGTATCACAAAGTCAGAGTCCCGTCACATACTTTCATATTCAGATCCTCTGAGATTTTTGTTTGGGAAAATGCTTTTGTCTCACTCAGATTGCTTGTGAATGATTTCTAACTCAGAACAGATCATGAAAATTGTTGGACTCAATCTTTTAAAAAATTGATTTCCTTAAAAAATCCACTGAAGCCCCTTTGCAAATTTCAATTTCTGCATGAAAATAGGGGGAAAAAGCAGTTTTTAGTTTCTTAATGGAAATCTGCTTCCAGCCTTAAGAGATCTGTGGAATAAGCCCAATGCCACTGCAGCAAAGGAGTATGACAGTTACAATGGAGTCTGGGTACTTAAGGACACAATTTGGTAATTAGATCAGGTGCCTACAAAAAACAAGGCACTTGATTCTAGAGTAAAATTTAATTTCCTTTGTCATTATTGATTTTGTCATTCTTTACCTTCTATTTCAAGATAATTAAAAGTTTACTATCTGGGCTAGAGCGGTGGCTCACAGGTTATGGCGCTTACCAGGCAAGCGAACCCCAACACCATGTACTCAATGAAGTGTTGGAGCAACCAAAGCTACATGAAAAACTAAATAAAATTGATTTTCTCTTTCTCTCTCTCTTAAAAAAAACAGAAAAAGAGAAAGAAAAAAGGTTACTATTATCCCCCTTTAGAAAAATCTTTAACATGTTATGTTTCTAGTTCAAAATTTTCTCAACAAGGCTTTATTTTTTATGTTCACAATTTCTTTTCCAGTAATGTCTGGCTTATCTTGTGAATCAGGAAAACAAATGCATTTCCTAACAGGGACACTGCAAAAACAGAATGATTGATATTCCTTGGCACCTACTGTGCTGAGTGCCTGAAGTGGAAGGCAGTGGATCAAAGGCAGAGCCAGAACGGCTGATCATCAGTACACTGAGTTCATAACCAGACAGCCATTGTCCTGATGAAAGCAGATAGACTGTGTGTGTGCTGAAAGTTAAACACAGTACAGCACAATTTGCACAGGGCTTAAACATTGTATACGTGTTTTATTATGATTTCTGAATATCACCAAAGCCACCATAATGAAAGTATATGTGATCATGGACTTCAATCATGAGCACTCTGATTTTCACATCTGTGTTCTGCACATAAATGGTGAGCTCTAGACAATAGGGACAGGCCTCGTGTTTCAGCAGCATGGGTACAGATACGGCTCTTATCTCTATGAGGTCCATCATGTGCATGCTCTGCTCAGGAATGTTTTTTAACAGAGTTTGGAATTAAGTGTTCTTCTTGCCAATTTCAGTTAAAATGGCATTTTCCTTCAAATTATGTCTATAATGTCACTAGAATCACATAGACCAAGATATAAAAGACAACAGCTGCTACTAAGTTCCAAAAAACTCACTAGAAAAATCTCACAAAAACAGATACTATACACAAAAGGGATAAAATGAGCAGGTTTGGAGCAGTGGTCCAGACAATTTTCACTCGATTTTAAATGATGTTGAATGGTTTATAAAGAACATCAGTTCATACCTCAAGACATTTGTTATCAATATTCTAAACCACTGCAGTATTCTCTAAAGTGAAATCATGTGGTGGGAAGGGGGGTTGATGGCATGCTTGGGGAGGAGTGTGTGGGTGTGTATATGTGCATGAGGGAGAGAAAGCTGTTCTTCGTTGTTTTTGACCATGCCTTTGTTAAGATAAACTGGACTTGGTTGAAGCTTCAATATCTTTCAGGGGCTGGAGTGGTGATTCAGCAGTTATGGTGCTTGCCTGGCATGCCCCAGGACTTGAGTTCAAACCCCAGCACCATGTACATAGCTAAGTCTCAGAGCAATGAAAGCCACATGAAAACCACATGAATAACTGAATAAAATTGATGATAAAATTGATGATAAAATCTCACTCTCTCACTGTCCCTCTCTCTTAAAAATAACCAAACAAAAAACAAACAAACAAAAAACCAAACAAACAAACAAAAAAACAAAAACACGTGCCCTGAAGATCAAAGTTAAATTTGGAGATGAGTACTTACGGCCGTTCTCAAGGAACACTCGCAGAAAAGAACAACCGAAGAAGGTTGATCTGTGCACACATTCTGCAGAGTGAGGCAAATGACTGATTATTTTCTGATGATATTTGAACAGGAAAAAAAATATTCTGGAATCAAAGGAAACACATAGAAATATATCTCAAGGACATTTCTAGCCATTTTTCCAGGGCTATTAATGATAACAATACTCATGGATTAGCCAATACTTTTAGCATTGTGAGAATTTTTCTTTGAAGTTCTGTTTGCTTTACTCTTCTGTATGATTTCTCTTTCAGCACTGAACTCCAGTAATTCTCACTCCTTCCATCCCCCACTTCTACAACCCTGTCCCTCTCTCTCTTCCTCAGAAGTCACCCTTTGTTTATACTAGGCTTCCTGCTGAGAAGTCTCGGAATAAAGGACCTAATAACACAAAGCATTCTCTGGTTTTAACCTTGAAGGATGACTATAGAAGGGTAAAATTTTCTTGCTTTAAGTTTTCAAAACTTTCAATAGCAGGGATCACTGAAATAATCTACTCCAATGTTTTTTTTTAACAATGAAAACTGAGGGTCCAAATCGTTAAGTGATTTACTTAGAAAAACCTAAAAGCACAAATCTAATAATGACTCCTTCAGATTAAAGCACTCCTGCAGTTTGTCTTCCTCTACAGAATAAAGCATAAGCTCTTTGGCAAAGCTCTTTCCATGTTCTCAGTGTATCTCCAGCCCCACCCCACTCCCTTCCATGATTTTGTTAAGCAACTCAGAAGTGCATCAGCTTCCCCACCCATCACTCTGATTCTGGCTCGGGGACTTACTCAGGGCAGGATGCCTCTGCCCTGGAGTGCCCCGGTCTTCTGCTCAACTCATGCAAGACATCTTTCCTTCACAGAAGCATCTGATTCCTTCAGTTTGGTTTAGGGTCCTATCTATGACCTAGCAAGACTGAAGATCTTGATCATAGTTCTTAAGCTGTTGTGATCATCTGTTGATGGGTTTCTCTCCCATTAGTCTGTGAGTACTCTGAGAACAGATAGTGGCTTTTGATTTTCATATTCCTCGCAAGTATCTGGAACAAAGTAATTGCTCAACAAATTTATGGAGTTTTTATTTCTATTGCAAAAATAACCTTATCTTCATCCCTATTCCCATCCACATTGTATTCATGAATCTATTGGATTTATAGAGTGAATATGTTTTAATGAAAATCTATACCACTTAAATAGAGTCAAGTTTTGAAAGCACTTTCACATACATCCTTTTAGGAAGATAATATAATTATTTTTACAAATGTATTACATCAGGATTTCTCCCTATATTTCAGTTATGATATTTGAACCTAAATGCAGGAATATGATATCGGTTCTATTTTGATTTTATTTATTCTCTAAGCAGTGTTGTCTCTATCTTAAGTGCTATTTTGATAACTCAGATAAAATAATCATATCCTAGAACTTGGATGCAAGGTTCTCACACACATTAAAAATGTTTTACGTTTAGCTCCCACTAATATGTGCTTATTGTTCACAAAGCACGCAAACAGTTGGAAAACGAATGATATAATGTATTGGATTTAAATCACTGTTAGCAAAGTAGTTAAGCACAGGTTTAGCAACCTGTGTTTAAGTTCTAGCTCTACTTTATAAATTGCATGACTTCAGACAGATGACTTAATTGCTTCCTGCCTCAGTTTCTTCATCCAGAAAATGGGAGTAGTAATCTCTAAGAGCTTTGATGGTAAATGAATTAAAGTATATTAAGTTCCTGGCACAGAAAAAAGCTCAGTGAAGCTATTGTTGATTATTTAGTTTTAATTATTATAGTAGCAGGTACTCATTTTTCGTACTTCAATACAACTTCATAAAGGGTCACAAAAATGAAATAATAAGCTGCTCATCATTTCCCCCTTCTATTTGATTGATATTTATGCTGAAGTATTTCATTTAATATTTTCAAATGAAATTCTTAATTAGACTACCAAAAAGATCATGAAATTAGTTACTATGTATTTTCATTTCATTAAACATTTAATTATTATAAACACTTTTAATATTGTAGGAATTTGTAAATGATGGAAATAGTACCTTTCAATGAAGTATGCAGATTTAAGTGATAACCTTTTGTTTTTTTATTTGTGCATACGTGAGAACATATTATCAGTTCATTGAGACTTTCAATGCCTTAGTATTGTGGCAGATAATTCTACTTGCCATTCGCCTCTGGCTTTACCAACAGAACCTTAGGTTTGGTTAGAGTGCCATTGGGTCAGGCTATAAATAGATTCAGTTTTCCATAGGGTTTGTGGTGCAGGTGGTCACATGATTAAACTCTGGCCAATGAAGTGATCACAGAAGTCCTTGGGCAACACCTGTCAGGAAGCTTTCTAAGGGAGCATCCTTGATGGGGATTCTCTGTTCAACCCCTATCCTTTGTATTGTGTCTTCTTCCTGCCTGTAACATGGGTTCTGTGCCTCCACCATGCCACAGTTATCCAGGCCTGAAATCAAAGTCCTCAAGAAGGGCAAAGCAGAGGAGGAAGAAAGAAAAAGTCTAGGTCTTTAATCATATTTTTGAGGTGTTGTGCCAGTCCTGGAATGCCTACCTCCCAAATACTTTTTGCCACTTCAGCAACACACCTCTACGTTTAAACCACTGTTTATGGGGTGATCTGTTAGTTGTCCCTGAAAACAATCTCAAGTGAAGAAATAAATAATTTATTTTGCTTCTCTTAATCCCAACTTTCAACCATGTACGGTTGAATTTTGGTCTTATTACTGTCAAAATTTGGTCAGATTCTATAATTTATTGCTTTTAATTATAGTACTAAGTTGAATTTAAAGTTTTAATTTTGAAGTTGATTTTCATTTCTTCTAGAAAAACACAATGATTATGAGGATTCAGGAATAAAATATGCCTAAATCTGAGACATAACAGGGTCTAGATTTTTAGAAACTGGAGAGTTTAGGAGCTTTGGATATTTGGATTCTTGAAGAAAATGTCCAGGGGAATCATGGTCAACATTTTAAAATATCTGAGATTTTTATATATGAAATATGATTCATATTGAATAAGAAATACGTGAGTAAATGGGTAGATGGAAATTACAGGACAGAAGATGCATGATCACCAGTTCAGATTGGCTTATACAGAATTCTTGTAGGTATATACCCTTAATCAACTGAGAAATACTAAAGAACATTCAAATAAGGGATTCAGCTTTATCATCTGTAGAAATTTAAATTGTCTTCAATGAAATGTTAAATGATTGCAACTGTAAAAAAATATGCTGATTATTTTTTATATAAGTTCTAGAAGGAAAACTTTGCTGTAATAAAACCTAAACTGCCCTACTGGAATTTATGGGGCTGGAAAGCACGAGTCAAGGACCGGTCATATTTAGCCATAATCCTACAATACTAAAGTTGTTCTTTTGAATTGATAAATAGATCATACAGCATATTATATTACCAAAAGTTGAATTAAATTCTATAGGAAATAAGGTAGAAAATTTTTAAAAGTATTATTTACTTGTGAGAATATATCTTACTCTGGTACTTTCCTTCTGACTTCCTGGCAACCTCCAACTTTAAATTCCATCAATAGGCGTAGCCTACATAGCATAAAACGTAGATGGCAGTACATGCGTCTTTCTATTTGCTTTGGCAGACTTTTCATCTCTCTTAACAAGACTTGAGTAACACAAGAAAATCAATAAAATTATAGTTGGTTATGAAAGACTGCAGTCCTTGCTTATTCAGGATTTGTGCTTGTATTCCAGATCTTAGGGAATAAAAATTCCACAGGTTTTATGCCTCATGGGGTGGGTCAATGCAGTTACTCGACAAACAAAGGAAAAAGATTTATATATTCATGGTAGTTTTCCCAGGTGCTAACGTCCCTTAAAAAAAAAAAAAAACAACCTTCACAGACAGACTTTCCAAGGAAACTGAAGCATTCTTGGGGAATTATCTCAGTTACCCTTTTTGTCCCCTTATACCATTTATTTATTTTCAGTAACTTTGCAAAGTCTTCCTTTGGATTATTCTCCAACCATCAGCATGTAATCCTACAGTTTATACATACTCTCATGAGTATACACAGATTTATTTGGGGTTCTCTGAGGAGCAATTATATGTAAATCCCATTATTTCAATCTCAATAAGGCATATCAAAAGGCTAGTACAAGTAAAGTTATGTACATAGCTTTGAATCTGTCCTCATTTTTATTGAGTAAATCATTCTCAAACTTTGACCTTGTTACTGTTATTGCTAATAAATTGCAACACCCCAACATCCATTTGCATCATCTTGGTTTCCTTATCTGCTGATTTAGAGAAATGGTTTTTTTTTTCAACAAAAGTAGAGTTTGACCTGCCCATCCACGATGTACCAATTTCAAAATATGTACATTGAGCTTTTAAACTTTTCTCCTAGTCAACCTGCTCTGTTCTTTCAATATGTGTTATTTCAACAAACTTGCTCACTTGCATGCATTCAAACACTGAAGCTGACATATGCGTCTGAAAGCAGAGGCATTCATTCCTATACTAATAGCATATATTTGTTATTTTTTGAACCTAATCATGAATCTTATATCCTCTGACATGCAGCCTACAGCACACTCAAGATGGATTTAGCTCTCTAGTACCAGAAAATTGTTCATTGCCGGGGCATGGGTGTTGAATTAATGTGCAAGTTATTGTCCTACTAGCATCAGAATATCCCACTGGCCAATTTTAAAAATAAAATTGTTTGGGGCTGGAGTGGTGGCTCAGCAGTTACGTCGCTTGCATGCTCGAGTATGTGAGTTTGAACCCCAGCACCACGTGCACAACGAAGTGTTCAAGGAATGAAAGTCACATGAAAAACTAAATAGAATTGCTTCTCTCTGTCTCTCTCACTGTCCCTTCTTTCTTAAAAGAAAATAAAAAAATAAAATTGTTTTATTTAAGAAGAAGAAATTAATTTCCTAATATGAAAGACTAGGAATTTAACCTCATTACATTTATTTCCACCACCCTTCATTTTCAAGAGTTTGTTAATTATATTGTTATTTCTATATTATCAAGCCTTTAAATAATTATATTTTGATGAAGTCCTTATAACCTTTACTTTTGCTTATTGCTAATGCTACATCTGAACAGATTGACTACTTAGAACCAGCCCATTCCCAGAATGCTCCTCTCTCCATGGTGTTAAGGATCAGGGCTAAGAGCTGCTTCCGAAAGTTTTCTTCACCCACAGCCCCTGACATTGCAATAAAGAAGTGGCAGGTACATGAGAGGCATGCTCCACTTTTTGAGGGTGCCCTAACTTTAGAACGATTTTAACTGCAAGCAAGAGAGCGATCCAGAACACACTCAATCTGTGTGATGAAGGATCCGTGGGTAGGTGCCTTAGGAGGACCGCTCAGTGTCACAGAGACCTAAGAACTCAGATTCTTCGCATCTTTTCTGACTGCAGAATTTGCCACACTCTTGCCTCGGGTTGACTCCCTCCATGATTCCTAAGATAGTTGCCATATTCCCAAGAGTCACATTCAGATGAAACCTTCAGAGGCACTAAGGGGGTTCACTCTTATCTAGGTCCCTTTTTAAGGTGAGGAAGTTTCCCAGAAGCACAAAACCATATGCATTTTCTACAATGGTGTTACTTCTCAATCTCAAACCAAGACATGATAACGCACCATGACCAATCATAGCTAAGCTCTGAAGTTCATGGCCACCCCGTATTTACACAAAACCCAGGTACGCTTTGCAAAGAAAAAAGTCAGGGCAATGGTATGACCAGGGAGGGATTGGGTGAAAGCAGTGATTGTGTAGTGGAAAATGGTGTCTGCTGTAGCTGGGACACTGCCAGAACTCAGCAGTGTGTGTCTGCGCTTGGTACTGTCTTCTTGGATCTGACAGTTACTCTTTTAATTCTGTGATGTGTGGTTGTAGCTATTTCCCAACTTCATCGAGGATGAAGTCTTTTTCCTTTTTTTTTTTTTTTGTCCTTTTTGTTCGTTTTGATGGGTGTGGAGATGATGGTGAGAAGTACCAACTTCATTTTGCAACCTTTCAAAATAGAGATCAATGGAAAGAATATCTATTAGAGATAATTAACTGAAAAAGCAGCAGAGAAACTAACAATGCCTGAGAAAGAAGAACAAAAATAGGCTTGTTCTTGGAGCATTAGGCATGGTTCCTTCATGGGCTGGGCCATTTCTCATCTTCAGATCTCATAGAGACAAAAGTTTCAAAACATTAGGAAGATGGGAGGTCAAATGACCTCACCCACCTTTTCCTTTCACATCAAACATGATACTCAGAAAATTTAAATATTCCTTATCCTGCTTTCTTTAAGTCTTTTCCAGAAAGTGGGAGCCTTGGTTCTTAGACCTGAAAAGCTTATTTGGTTATGGGATTGGACAATAGCACATTTGGCTCACAACCTACAGCTATCTTCTATAAGGACACTCACACTCAGACCAGGGTTTCAGCAAAAGAAGGATGTATATTTATAATTTTCATAACCTTTCTGGGTCAGAGATTGAAGGCTGATGATGAAATCTTCTCACAGTCTTTCCATGGCTTAATCCCATTAAACTTCACCCAGGGGAAATTCCACTAGACCTTAAACAAAGGGACAAAGCCCTCTCAGGACAGATTAGAGGACATTTATCAAGCAAACAGGCTTTCAAACAAAGGAGTCCTTAGCAGGGTTATTTCTTTTCCTTCAATGCAAACAAGCAGATATTTTAAAGAAAGAGAGTCAATGACCCTTGGCCAACTTGTTTCAGAGGAATGACTGTAATATCCATGGAGTCCTTGCTTGCAATAAGAATAAATCATAACATGGCTAAGGTCATGTCTAAAGAGGTATTTCCGGTCATCTTCCTATATAGAAACACACTGAGAGGACAACAAGGTGCTGGACCAAGGTGCTATGACAGAGAAGAATGGGGTAGAACCCATTATCATTTACACATTAATGCTACTGAAACGGTGTTGATACCCCAGTTTATGAGGCTAAGGGACATTTGGGTTATAGACTCTTTATTAAGCAAAACTAAGGCTGTAGCTCTTAAGATAGGTTGATCTCCACTACTTCTCAACAGACTTCTGCCAGGAGGAACTTAAGCTGATTCTACACAGGACCCAGCCTCGAGACAGAGGCAGCAGCTGTGATGCTGGGCATGATTCTGAGGACACCTTCGGTGGTGATTTTAGGCCACTACTCTCCATGATTGTCCAAACAACAGAGGTCAGATGCATTGGACACAGAGCTCTCATGGGGTACATGAACATTTTGGTTAATGGGATCAGAAAGTAAAACCAAAAGGAGCCTCGGGACTGCTCTGATGTGAAGATTATCCTAGGGTAAGTTATAAAACTGGCCAAATGGGAAAGCTGAGGAAATATGAAACAATTCCTCTTTGTGCAGTGTGTAGGGAATCGGATGCATTGGTTAAACAACCTGCTCATTCCATCAATATGGTCTGTGGCTTCTCTAATTAATCCTTAATGCTATGGATTTTTATTTCATCCCTTTTTGGTTTTTAAGGAGGCACTTTTGATCTTGGATTTCTTTTTCCTGTGTTGAATAAGCTGTATTTTGTATTTCTATAGGAAAAAACAACATGGTTCTCCAAATGTTTTGGGGGCATTTTTTACATTAGACAAGGCCTTAAACAGGGAAGTGGGACACGTTAACTAGTGTGATGTATTTATTTTGAGCCTCCTTCTTTATTACAGTCCCTAAACACAAATCAACAGAAACTACCTGATTTCAACATCTGCCAGTGCACTTTCTATGCCTTTTTTGAGAACCTGCCCTTAAACTGAGTAAAAAGTAATATTCTCTTAAGAGAAGAAAAAGGAGTGTGACTTTAAAATTATCTTGTATGTTCCCTACAGATCTATATGTACAAACAAAGCTGAAGCAACTGCATATGTTAAAGTTCTTGAAAAGGTAAAATTCGAGAGCTACCTGTTTCTATGGTGCCTGTCTCCATGGTACCTGGTTGAAAGAACACATTCATGACCCAGTAGTCTTTCACCTCTAATTTATGTCAGTGGCACTAAATATACTTTATACAATCTAAACCAGACATCTTGTTCAAATCTTGCATTTAGAAAATTGTTTCTTCATATGGTGCTCTTTGAGAAATGGGAACATTATTCTATCCCTGACATGTGATTATTTCTAAGCCACCAATTTAAAACAACCCATCTCACATCATCTTTTGCTCACCAAATATGTATAAATTGCATCAGGCTAAGGCAATATATAATAATGATTATAAGACAGCATAAAATAGTGATAGAAATACCAGTCCATTTAAACAATAGAGCCCACTAAAGCAGTTCTTATTTTACCACTAGTTACTCTATTTTCTAGCAATTAAATCCAAAGTCATCTTTCACTTTCACTATGCATATGTTTTTTGAGCCATGGTTAGTCATATGTGTGAAAGTAAACACTGGATGTTGAAAATTCAATGAGACAACACATTAACATAAAAAACATTCACTAGACGGAATCAAAAGAAAATGATAGTGATAACAATACTATTGCTATAAGCCATCAATTAATTAATTTCATCTAAAGCTAAAATTAGGAGGAATACCTAGATCTACTCAATCATTGTAATAGTCCTAAAGTAAGATCAAAATTAGTACAAACATGCTTTCTATGTGCCAGGTACTATTCTAAGTTTTATGTATATGACCTCATAGGTTATCAACTATAAACTTATCCCTTAGGTTAACCCGAAAATTACAAAGCAAGTGTGTGTTGGAGCCTGCACATGAACTGAAGCTGTCTGGCTCCAGAATCTGTGCAAGTTGCAAGGTGTGATAATCACGATGTGATTGACAGGGGGAAAGAAGATGGCAAAAGGAAGTCAAAGGTGGAAAATGGATCCTCCCCTGAAGTATCAGCCTCCCATATTTTCAGTCGTTCTCTTGTCCCCACCATGCCGATTCAAGTCACTGTTGCTTCTCCTCAATTTAAACCTCACTTCTTCTTACACCCAGTTCTCCTTCTCCCAACCATTTCCACCTCAGAGAAAGCTAACTATCTCAAATACTTTTCTTGAGGTCACAGGTAATGAAGGGACATTGTGACTTGTCACAAGGAAAAGAAAGCTTTTGAATTTCAATTCTATTTTCAGGACAGTTGGGGCTTAAATATTTAAAAAGCAGTATTTTTTTTTTCATCTGAAACTAATGCAGGGCATTCTGTGGTTTTAATGAAGTGGAGGGCAAGCTGGAAAAGTGCTTCCTGGGAGTGACCAGGAACTCTGCCAGGCAGGTTGGAAATGCTCTTGGAAAGAGGCAGAAGCGTGGGCAAAGCCGAGGACCACATGACTTGCTCCTGGTGTTGGAGACTTTCCATTGATATGAGCTGTGCTCACATGTGTTCATTCTGAAGGCTTGTGAACTCCTGAATGTATTAGGGTTATTATTATCATTTTGCTGCTTAGGAAATTACTATGTGGTGGGCACTGTGACAGGACTTCATTTATATTGTCTCATTTATAGCTCTCAGCAATCCAATTATCGTTATAATTCTTTTATAAATTAAAATTAATTCAAGAGAAATGACTTGGCCAAGATCACATGGTTTATATCTGTAATTGTACTGGGATCCCAACACCCTTAAGTGTGAGAACACAACTCTGCTCCTGTCACTATGCTGCTATGTCTCAAAAAGAATTTGGGTTTAGCATACTTTTAAAAAATATTACACATTGTTATTCTCTACCAGGAGCTTCTGAGAAATAATTTGCCTTATATTATCGCACACTGCAACCTTATCTCATAATAAATTTATTGCTACAAGAAAAATAGTTGATATGGGCAAAATATTGTCTAAAAATCTTGAACACACAATCAAATAGGCTGTGTGACATGTGATTATTAAGAGTCAATATGCACTGGAATGAGGGTCTGGTTCCAAATGCTGGCTTGCATAAAACAGAGATCACATGGCTTAGTCCCACTTAAAGTCAAGCTATCCCATAATGTTAAGAATTATATAAATGTGGTTACATAATACCTTATACTTATTTTCAGGCACTGTTTAAAACTCTTAAAATCAATTTAAATTGCCCTCAGAGCCATCCTGAGATAAAAACTATTATAAAATTCATGTTGCAGAAGAGGAGACAGATGTAGTCACCAAAGTCCCCTTCATCAGTCCAGTGGTGGAGCCAGGATTCAGATATAGGCCACCAGGCTCCAGACTGGAGCTGGAAGATACTATGCCTTAGGTCCTGCTCAGCATTTTTCACATCCTTATCATGTGTGTGTCCAATGGATATCATAGATATGAAATAAGTATTAAACATCTAAAATATGTTATTTCATTTTATTGGTTTTCTAGGATATCTATGAGCATTTCCTAAAATCTGTGGAATGGAAAGTGTAAACATATATGAGGGAGGTAAGGGAAAGTAGAGATGAGACCAAGAATGAGAATCTAGACTTGATAGTTAAGCAAAGAAAAAGTTTTTTAAAGCTCCAGTGCATAATTATACATGTGCATTCTGGTTATTCCCATCATGCACATGCGACCTTGCCAATTGAATTTGGGGTCTGAGGTTGTGCTTTGCATTTTTTTTCCCTTTAGTAGCATTCTTCCTTGTGTTTTATGTGACCAGCTTTGCTTGCCTAGATGCAGTCACCTGGATCTCTGCTCTCCAAAGTCTGTGGAGAAGCAGCAGCATCTCCTGCTTGATAGAAATGCAGAACCCAAGCCCCTTCCCACCCCACTGCTACTGACTTAGAATCAGTACTTGAACAAGATCCCCAGCAATTTTGTTTCACATTAATATTTGAGAAGCATTGATCTCCAAAACCATGCTGAAATACTTCATGGATGAGAAACTGTCTTCTTTTTACTTTTTAGGACAAATCTAGTAGAGGAAAAGTCAAAGGCACTCATCTTTCTGGACTGGAGGCAAGAAGGATGCCTGGGTGAGAAGAAATAAGCAAAGCTGTGCTCCTGCCTCTCTTCCACCCCCACCCCACACAGTCTGCTCATTTTGGGCATAGCCAGCCACACAGGATGATGAAGTCTATAATGTTTGTTTCCAGGTCAACATATAAAAAAAGACACTAAATCTCAGAACAGGAGCCTACAAGGCAGTGTTGGTAGAAGGGAGTTTTGCTTTTTTGTTGTTGTTGTTGTTACTTACCCTGTTCACATATAGAAAGGGATTTGTGGGCTAAATAGTTAAACCAGCTACGTCCCAGAAGATTCAAAATGGGAAAGTGGAGAAGGGGTAATAGTGATTGAGTATTTACAATTTGCTTTATTATGAAGAATCCTTCAGTCCTCACAGTTAGTTGATGAGGCCCCGTCTCCACCAAACAGATCAGGCATAGAGAGGTAAAGCTAATTGCCCAGGTCTCACAGTAAGTTGAGGTAGTCAGGTTCCAACTTCAAGGGGTTCTCTGATTTCTCACCATTGCTCTAGCTATGTCTGTAAGCTGGAGATGTAACAGAAAGCAGATAGCAGGTCTCCTAATGCCGGGTAACTCCTCTTTCTCTTTTTCTTTCTATCTTGCTTTAATGTACAGTGCATGATTTCCAAAGTCCACTTCTGGGGTGCTGTCTAATCTCGGTGGAATTTTTACTTCAAAGAAAAATACAAAAGAGATGAAAGGTGGTGTCCCTGCCATGAGAGAATACATGTAGTTTGATCAGAAAAGATTAGGCCACGTAAGAAACCAAGGAGTATCAGGCTATTATGATGTAGTTATTCAGAGGGAGATCATCTGAGTCATCGTAACCATGTGAGACGAGGTGGACTTTGGGATAAGATCTAGAGCTATTCTTTGAGTTGATATTGAGTTAATATGATTCTAAAACATGACTCGCATGCCCTTGCAAGAGAGGCTTGTTTTATTTGTGCTTCCAATGAAGATTGCATTTGAACAGGATTATTACATGGGTAAGCTAAGGAAAATAATTATTTTACCTTCAATAAAGGTGGGATGGTAAGTTAACAAACTGCAAAGAGATGATGCTTGGAGCAGAAGGTGAGGGAGCAGGATGCTGAAAGAATGTAGAAGAAATGCCATAGACCAACTTAATCTCATTAAAAATGTTGCCTAGGGCAGGCAATGATCCGAATTAAGAATATGAGTCTATCTGTTATAGACATGGAGAATTCAAATAAAAGTGCCAGTGGTATACTCCATGTCTATAACCTCAACTCCTGAGGAACATGTACTGGAAGAATTCCTAGTATAATGTTTAGTCCCATTTGAGGGTCAGTAGAGCTTGGAACCTTATTTTAAATTTTCTTTTTTTAAGAAGAGAGAGAAGAGAGTCAATTTTATTTTTTCATCTGGTTTTTGTTTCTACGATACTTCTGTATGTGGTGCTAGGGGTTGAACCTGGGTCCTTGTGCATGCCAGGCAAGCATTCTACCATTGAGCCACCTCTTCAAACATAGAACTTGGAATCTTAGTGTACCATTTCTGAAAAGGAAAAAAAGTGATATAAACCAGGGACCTAAGAGAAAAACTACTGAAAGTCACTGCTGAGGTTAGCTGGACCACTGTGAGTGACGCCAAGCAAGTCACTTAACGTCTCCTTTCATGCAACAAATCTTTATCTTTGACCTACTGTGTGCAAAGCATAGGAAGACTAACTGATAGTATTGTTGTGAAGGCTAAATTGGATAATATTTATAAACCTTTTAGTCCAGTGCTTAAATCATAATATTCCAGAATAAATGGTAGCTCTTACATTAATGGAATAATCAAAAGTATACTTCCACAACCTCATTACAAACGCAATTGATTTAACTGTAGAATATCCACCTGCAAAGATGGAGCACTCATAATTTCCACTTCTAACATGAAGTACAAGTCAAATTCCCTTTTCCAAACCCACAAGAGCCAATTTAAATTTTTCTGTGTACTGGAATTTTGCTGAGTTAAAATCATTCCAATAATAATAATAATGTCATATTTTTATGTAACTTAAAAACATTTTTCACATTCATTAAGTCTGAATGACTTATTGAAAGTAGGTTTGGAAATTTCTATGTTTTATAGAGATTTTGGCATGTAAAAAAATTCCAAGTGAATTTTGTCTGGATCAGCAGCTAAAGTAAAACAATTAAAATGTCCAATTTGGGGGAATTCTTGGTCAGTTTCCAGCACGCTGTTAGTTTTTATAATCAAGCTGTTATATGATCTCTTTTTTTTCATTATGCATGAGCAAATAGACTCCACTACACTCAATTTGAAGCAATTATTATCTGTGGCACAATATAATCAAAAGGCTACTGCTGTTTGTTGAAGGATTCTTTGTTTGCCAAGAGTATTAATAAAGTTATGCCAGGAGTACATACAGTGCTGCTTGGCACTCGGCAGCTGGCTCTGGCAATGGAAAATAAACCAGCCTTCTCGATGCTGGTATTTCTCAATACTCTTGCCAGTGTGTGTATTGGAGAGCATTTCATATTAAATAGCACTAATTGTCTTAATTGGCTTATGGCTAACAAGCCACTCTACTGTTGGTGTGTAGTCAAAGTCACTGGTTCTATTGGGGAAACTTAGTCTTTTCCTCAATGGTTCAGAGGTGACACACAGAGCAAGCCATTTGGTGTGTGTACAACCCCTGGGGCCTATGGAAGGGGGGCTGTGGAGGTCAGGGAACATCTTGGGTGAGCTCAGGGTGATAACTCTTTACACAGCCACCCAAAGTTAACAGCTTCTTATCAAGGACACGTGGAGATACTTTGGCCAGTCTTGATGGAGTCCCATACCAAAACGTGAGCAAGTAAGACGTCTCATTTGCTTCTTAGGCAGCTGTGTTGGTAAATGGTAGAACTCAGCCTTGCTTTTAGGCGTCTGACAACAAACATCATAACTCCATCAAGACTGAACTTCCCTCCCACTTCATCACATGCCAAACACAGAAGTCTGGATCCTACCCTAATTGCCATTGAGACTTTCCATTTTATTTTTAGTAAGGTAAGCAGTGACCCCCAAAGGATAGCCTGGCAGCTGGGTAAGAACTTGTCCAAGCATTGTTCAGTAAGATCAAGAGTGCTGCCACCACTGACTTCTGTGTTAGACCCTCTCCCACAAAGCAGATGTCAGAAGGTCTGAGGCAGAGAAGCGAAGCATTATCTTTGACAGTGTAGGCAGAACGATGAGGCTCAATGTGGAGATTAGCTGATGGTCATTTTTTCCTGAGAGGGCAAAGAGCATCCACTGCCCTAAGTAACCCACTGCACCTAAGAGGTACAGATCAGCTTCACATCCCCTTCAGTAACAATGGTGGTCCAGACAGTGACTTCCCCTCTACTGCTAAAGATGCTCATGGCCCAGAACCAAGACTAGATCAGACCAGAATTTCGTGCTTATACTCCTAGACATGGGAGAGAGAAGGCAGTGATTAATCAAGGGAAGAGAATCCTAAAAAGGGCGAGTTGCATCCCCTCCTCAAGTCCTCAGCTCCGAGACTCCCTTCTCCTGGAGAAGTCTTTTCTTTCTATCCTTTCTTAAATAAACTCTGTTTGCTCTGCTTTCCTCCGTGTCCCTTGGTTTCATTCTTTGACTCCGAGAGGACACAAACCCAACATCCACAAAACTGGCATCAGTTCCACAGACAGAGATTCACCCCTGTGAAATGCAAATGCCCCCGCCAGCCACCCTTCACACAAGATGCTCATGTAAACTTGCAGACACTCACATCTTAATATTCTTGAGTTTAAAATGCTGAAGTGGAACGTGAAGAAAATGCTCTAAGTGTATGCCTGATGGAAGGTGATTACTGACAGGTCCAAATACGGAGGAGAGCTCAAGATTCGGGTCATCCTCCCAAACCATCATGCTGCATTTTTCTCAAGAAGTAGCATTTGCTTTACTTAATGATTTCATTTTGTTTGTAATTAAAAACAAACAAAAACCAAGTACAGAGTATGATTACAAGTTAAAAAATAATTTCCTTGCTTAGTGGTGTTGAGATCACATACCTTCAAGAAGAACAAAAATACTAGGATAGTAAGATTTGCATTTGCAGCTGGAAATAGAGCTGAAATTTTATTCAGGAAAAATTATAGTTATATTTAATCAAATGGGGGAAATTCATCATTTTAAGAGCATTTGGTGGGTGGCAAAAAGCGTGTACCTAAAAATCTCGACTGAGATAGCCAAATGCTTGATACCCGCTTGCTGGAGTAACCAAGCCGCTCACTGTTAGATGGGGCTGTGGCTGGCTCTCAGGAGACAGGCAGGCGAGTTCAGCCTCAGCCCTCTCTGCTTGTAACCTCAAGGCAGTCAGTCTAAAAAAGGCTTCCATTCTTTTTCTTTATCTGCCCTGGGACAATCCTACAGCATGTGAGGACAGATGGGGAGAGAACTTTTCTGCAGAGATTTTGCAAACATGGCAAAAGGAAAAGCATGAGAAGTGACAACAGAAATGCCACCTCTCCCCACCCTGTCTTGCTTCCCTTCAGATGTTATTAAATCTGAAGTTTGCAGTCACTTCCCACCCATACTTGTGAGCAACGAAGAGCATCTGCCCGGACAAGGAAACAGAAGTGAAAGTGAGCAATGGAATTGAAGGCAAAACAGGGTGGGTTAAGTATTAGATTTAGAAACACATTCATTTTCATTAAAAAACAACACTGATTTTCTTACAAACAAATGAATTTTGAGAATATAAAAACATAGGTAGAGAGATTTTCTTTATATCCTGGATAAAAGTGTTTTTTTTTTTTTGCTGTGGTTTTCAATGCCAATCAATTTGAAAAATAGTGTAGTATGACTTCATTCTGAAGCAAATTGTTTTTAAAATACTCACATAGTTTTTACCTTTATGGGATATTGAAATTTCTTCATATAATATAAATGCATTCTGTTTGCTTGTTTGTTTGTTTTCCCCATTCATTCAGTAAAATCTATGAAACAGTCACAAACTCCCAGGCATTGAACTGGGTCCTGGGGAAAGTAAGGCCCCAGTAAGGTGGCTCATGGTTTCCTAGGGAAGGCATTGCATTGTTAAGACACTTGTGGTTGCAAGTCACATCTCTAAGTGACTTAAATTAAGAAGTGCATTGGGATATATTACATAAAATCAGACATAAGGTTGACTCATGGTGAGCTGATCCAGTGGCCAGCAATGTCATCAGGAACTCAGGTTCTTCCTGATGCTCTCTTCTTAGAACTCATGGCACATCCACATCTTCTGTCTTTCTCTTAAGGCTCCTGGATGGCTGCTGGTAGCATCTATGTTTATTTGTAGAGACAGCTTCCATGGTCTTAAGACTAATTAAATTCCTAGTCCCAAACGTTAAATGATCTTTTATGTATCTCATGATCCAAAATTGGCTCAGACTTAATATCCTCGAATATCCATTCTCTGGTAAGGGGGTTGGGACTGCCATAATTGTTTTAGCCTCATTGGGGATTCATCTCTGTAGCACAAAGGAGCAGAAGCACATTGGCTGTCTGGCAAAGTGGGGCTGTAGGCAAAAATAAGCGCATGCATGGTTCAGGGCCTATCATTTCCCTCATTATCTTTTGTAACACTGAAAACTGTTGCAGTAATGCTTGGACTTGTCTGGCCAAAGTTGTTGTTTTTAAAGGACACATTTTCTCCTGGGCCCAAGGTACTGAAACTTGAGAAGTTGGAGGGCTTCTTAACTGCTTGTATGGATGCTGCTGCAGAGCCCTTGATTTGGGATCTCTAGGGTGGGGCTTGAGATTTGCATTTCTAACACCCTGCCACATTGCTGCTTCTGGTGACAGCTTTGAGAACCACTGTGTAGATGATGTGTCTAGCAGCAATTTGGCAGGCTTTCATCTATGAAGATCACTGTAAGAGTTGGACAAATTTTATTTCAGATTTTGCAAGGATTTCTCTCCCAGGGAAGGCACAATTTTCACTTACTTTATTGTTCAGATGCCTGCTGAGCTTTGAAAACATTCTTCCCTCCTTTGGACATGGCCTTGCCAGGTATACAGAAGAGCATCAGATGTTTTTTGAAGCTATTGCTACTGTTAATCTAATAAAAGTAGAATTCAAAATTATTTTGTACAACCATTAGTGTGTATGTCAGATGTACATTTTTTTTTTACAGCCAAGCTTTAAGATTACAATCCTTACATCTGCAATTGTAAAAATACCTATTATTGTGCAAATTGGTTTCTTCTAAACTGACAAAAGGAAATTTATTACTGAAAATATTGGACAACCAAGTCAGGGAATAAAAACAAAACAATGTATTGATTCTCCATGTGTTGAACATAGTCTATTTCTTGATATCGAATAACAGGATTTAAAAAGTTTCTTTACTGCTCAATTTTTATAACAGGTATTTGTTTAACCAAAGCAGTAGGTTTGGTGATTCCTATCACTGAAATTATTGTTACATCTTCCAAATCAGTTTTGTGTGGGTAGTAGAAACACTGAGGGAGGTAATTCTAAGGAGTTCATATAAATATGATTGTCATAAACAAAAGGACTTGTTAAGGATCACATTATTTATCTAGAAACTATGTTTACTATTTCATTTAATTTAAAAAAAAAGGGAAAATGATTAACAACCAATGACATACTTTTGTGAATTTGAGGCTCTCTCTTGGTGACTGCTGCTTCTGAATGTCTATGCCCCCTGCTGCCACACATGTTCAAGTATTGAAATCCTTGCCCTTGTTGTGGTAGTTCTGGGGGACAGGCTTTGCTGGGTGATCAGCTCATGAGAGTGGAGCCCTCACAAATGGGTTAGTGCCCCTATAAATGGATTCCTGGGAGCTGCTTTGCCCTTTCCACTTTGTGAAGATACAGCAGGAAAGGGTCATCTGTGAACCAGGATGTCATCTCTCACCAGAAGTTGATGCTCTGATCTTGGACTTCCAGCCTCCAGAACTGTGAGAAATTAATGTTAGCTGCTTATAAGCCACCAGTCTATGCTATTTTATTATAGCAGTCCAAACAGATTAAGACAGTGACCTGGGAAAGGTCATATCTTAAAGCAAAGATCTTTTTAAAATGCTGTCCTCAGCATGAAACCCTTCTGATCACTCACTGCAGAACAATCTAGCTAATGGCACTAAGGCCTCATGTGACTGCTTTCTTAGTGGAGCCTTACCTGGAGACCCTCTGTCCATAACATCCTAAAGCCTGCCACCCACCTTCCTTCAGGGTCTGGGCTGGACTCCTTCTCTCCTGCTCCTCCCTCAGTGAGCAGGCCTTGCACTGTGTTGGAAAAGCTCCACCCACCATCTTTACTGGGTAGCCCTCCTCCTATCTTCACATCTCCAACCAAACCATACTTTCTCAGGAAGATTAGAATTTGTGTAATCAAGATATGAATGCTAACACTTAAGAACCCATCACAAGGCAGGCCTGTGCAATTTGAGATTTGATCTGTCTTTCAACTGATCAGCTGGTTAGGGGTAGTCATTCCTTCACATGTGGGGTCTGTAATTTGTTTGATATTGTGATAGGACAGTGCGGAATGTGAGGCCTCATATGCTTTTAGTAAGCAAAGAACTTTCTCGATTTCCAGGGAGCAAACAGGATTATAATATGCTATTCATCCTGATTATATATTTGACAAAAGGTGTGCTTTGGGGCTGGAGCAGTGGCTTGGTGATTACGGCGCTTGCCTGGCATGCACAAGTACACGGGTTCAAACCCCAGCACCCACGTACACAACTAAGTGTTGGAGCAACAAAAGCTATGTGAAAAACTCAATAAAAAATTTGATTCTCTCTCTCGCTCTCTCTCTCTCACACACACTGTCCTTCTCTTTAAAAAAAAAAAAGGTAGGTTGTGTTTCTCCACACATAAATTCTGACAGAAAAAGAAGTGAGTTCTTTTATTTCTTTTCTTCTCAATACTTGACCCTATATTGAACTAAATAAAGTATTATAGTACATAAGAAAATGTTTTAATATAAAAAGCTCAAGATAAATACACAGTGCAAAATGTTTGATGAAGAACTTAAAATACCTAGGAAATATTCTGAAATTTTCTAGATTCTGTGCAGCAAAAAATGTGAATTTTGACAGAAAAAAAATGACTCATTAAGAAAAACATAATTTAAGACCACAACCTAACTTACATTCAGTGAAAACAACTCCAAATTTAATCTGGGGTTAAACTTCTTCAAAACAACTTCTACAGCATTTAGGAGAAGCTTGAATTTAAAGCATCCCTCTTGCTCCCAGCTAGGTCATGACATTCAAACCTACCATTTCCAGAGCACTGTGTATTCCTCACATCCGCAGCTTAATCAAAACCTTGTCAAAGTCCTCTGCCCAGAGAGGCTCAACATTTTGGCTTAGACTTAAAGAAATCCTAAATTGTATGCATTCTTGGGATTCTAAGCCATTCCAGGGTGCTCCTTAAGCTCTTAGGCTCCTAATGAATAACCATTAAGATGTGGTTTAAGGAAAGATACAAAGCTAAAGGAGAATACAAAGATAAAATTTCAACAAAAGTCTTAAAATTTGGGGAACATAGTAAATACTCAGGGCAAGACTAAAAATTAAAATATGTTTGTGAGATTTAGATGACTCAAAAACAGGTTTTCTAGAAGATTGCCTACGAACTATAATGTGCTGTGTCCTGTAATCAAGTCAAGTGAGATTTGAAATACAAATCCATGGGACATTTCTCAAATTTTTTGTTTCAGAACGGTCTTTTATTATTTCCTTTTGAGTCCGCTGTGTTACCACTGTCCAACATACAGTGCGTCCAGAAGCATTTCATTGTAAAGGACTCCATAACAGTTAATAGAGATAAGTCCATGTGGCATAATACTATAATGAATTTTCTGGTAGAAATTAATTAGATGTGTGAATGCTAACATTTATTTACATCCCAGGCTAAATGTTCAAAGAGGTGTATATTAAGCACACAATTAGAAGCGATGATGCGTTAAATTGGCCTCACCAAGAAATAGTATTAATTTTAATAGTGCAATGGAAGGCTCCTTGGAAAATCCAAGATGGTTTTCTCTGCCCAGTTGCCTGCTTTGGAGGCTCCTTGTCCGCCTAAGCCATTTCTTTACATAAAGGTTGATGGAAAACTGAGGATGGAAGAGCGAAGTGCATTTTCCACCTCACATCCTAAGGCTGCCTAATGCTCTCATTAACCTCTGAACTTCCTTGAGGAGCCTTTTGATTTGCACTGTGCAAACAACACCTAGCAACTCCTTTCACAAACAGCCAGGAGCCTCTTAAAACAGGCAGGGAATTCCTCGCAGCTGGAAACCTTCAGTAAGTGTGTTCTTTCTAAAAGTGCTACTTCCCTTCAACTATAAAGACCCCGCAACGGTCCTTCCCCCTTCCCAGGGTTTCTCTTAGTGCAGACAAGCTCTTGGTAGACAGGAACCTCAGGACCTTAGGACAACGATGGAGATTTCCTTCCAGGTCAAGTACCAACCAGGTGAACATTCTGGGATTATTTCTGTGATGGGAATTTATTATTAAAATACTTTCTTATTTCACACAGTCGTAAGCTAATAAGAATAATGCCCACAACTTATGGACTTCTAACTGTGCGTGGGACCCTTGGTGAGCACATTACATGGATTGTCTAATTTAGTTCTCTCAAAAATGGTGAGCCTGCTTAGGTTTTGTCTACTTTTATATTTCATGGGAGTGGAAAGTGAAGCTAGAAGATTCAATAATTCAATGAAAATTTAGTAGCTGATAAGTCCATGTCTGTCTATGCAGTATACCACTCAGCCTAATGCTTTGGGGCATTTTTCATTCTAAACCATAAAGACATTTGTTCATTATATTATAGTTCTTTTGCAATTTTGAGTCATGAATATCTTGTTGAAATCCCCAAATAAATGTCACATATATGCGATGCAAAATAAATTTTAGAAACCTGAATAAAAAATTTTATGTTTTGCTGCACAGAGAAAATATATAATTGGGATAAATACGTCATTATTTTGCCAACTCCCTCTAAATAAAAAAATCAAAACATTGATTTATACATTTTGTGCAAAGTTACTTCACATGTGATAAGACAACCCAATTGCCCCTCTTCCACTAATATTCTTAATCACTGAAATTTTGCAGAAAAATCACAATTAGTGAATTCAAGAAGACTGATCTAGAGTATGTATTAATTTAAAAGACATCCCAAGTGAAGTAAAATGTTTCAAGAAGTCAAAAAAGTCATTTCTGAATTCTAGGGGGCAAAAGACTATTTTTCCTCACTAAGAAATTATTGTGGGGTTGGAGTGGAGGCTCCGCAATAGAGCACTTCCCTGGCAGATGCAAGGACCTGGGTTTGATCCCCCGCACCACATACACAACTAAGTGGAGGAAAAACAAAACCGGATGAAAAAATAAAAATAAAACTCTTAAAAAAACAAACAAATTAATGGAAAAAAAATGGCATATGTTGTGATTCTTGAAAATATGAATTTGGTCAACACTTGCATCCTGCCCTCACCATATGTTTTCATTTCTTACACTGAAAGTAAGAATTTCACCTCACCTTAAGGCAACAGAAAGGGACCATGACATAAATGTGTAGCACTAACATAGGGCTGCACCTCCATTCTCCTTTCTCTACAACTCTCCTCCTGTAATCTGCAGAAGACGAAACTGCCTGGTATTAGCAGTTCTCTCTATTTATTGTGTAGGAAAAAGATAAGAAATAGATAGACTTATGTTCTGTAAGCAGAAAAGAAAGGGAAAGTACTTATTTTGACCTTGGCAAGAACTAAAGCTCTGAGATCACAGATTTCCTTGTTTGCAAAACAGCTGTTCAAGGTCAAGTCAGGGGGCACACACCTGTCATCTCAGCAACTAGGGAGGCTGAGGCAGGAGGATTGCAAGAGCTAGGCTAGCCTCAGCAGCTTAGGAAGGCCTCATTTCAATATAAAAAATTAAAAAGAGCTGGAAGTTATATAGTACCCCTATGTTCAATTCCCAGTATTTAAAAAAAAAAAGAAAGAAAGAAAGAAAAAAGCTATTAGAAACTCTCTTGTGGTTTCAATCTCATTGCAGACTAATTTTACATCAATAATTGTAATGTTAAAAGCTGAAAGCTGACGGGAAATTACCAAGTAGTTACAGGGCCTGATCCTATTTGTTTAGTAGATACTGTTAAGCATCTACTACTAAGCTTAATAGTGTGACAGAAGATGAGGAAGTAAAATAATGTAAAATCTTTGCTCATTTTAACTGTATACATGAGACTTAAAAATTATAGCATACTCAAATCCATTTCTCCCTCTCTCTCTCTCTCTCTCTCTCTGTACCAGGCATTGAACCCAGGGGCACTTACCACTGAGCCACATCCGCAGTCCTTTTTATGTTTTATTTAGAGACAGGGTCTTGCTAAATTGCTTAGTCTCACTAATTTGCTGAGGCTGGCTTTGAACTTGCAATTCTCCTGCCTCAATCTGCCAAACCACCGGGATTATAGGCATACACCATTGCCCCCAGCTGAAATTCGCTTCTTAGAAGGAGCATATTGTTATATATTTAACTATAAAAGAGTGATTATTCGCTTGTAAAATTACTCCAGTAAACTTCTAGGAAGAGGGAGACCTCATTGATCTTCCGATCCATCTATTACTGCCAAACCTACCACGTTAATGTGAAGTATACTATTGTGATTCTTCCTGGAAGTTCTCACTTTTCCTTTTGTCTCTCAAAGTTGAAGTGATTGTTTCCAGTCTCCCATCAGCCTCCAGAGAATATGAAAAAAGATGATTGCAGTATTTCTTACCTGGAAAGCACCTTCAAAAATAAAATGAGAAAAGGAAATAAAAATTTTATGGGTGAATTAGAGTTTCATAAGAAATGTGGGTGGTGAAACAAGTTTAACTTTGGATATGATATCAGACTGTTCCCTAATTTCTTAACTCACTGGATTAGAAGTTTTCACTGAAGAGCTGCTTAAAAACTTATCTACGGCCCCAAATCCTAGAGTCTCTGATGCAGTACATCAGGGTGCGGCCTGAGAAGTTGTAATTCAATCCAATTTCTAAGTGAAGGCAATGATGTAAGGGGTGGGCATGGGGTAGGTTGAGAACTTCCTCCCTAGATCACTGGGTGACCTGATTCAGTTCACCGGGCTTCAGTTTCCACATCTCTTAAGCCTAATGCCTTTACCCGTAGTCTTATTGCAAAGACACATGCATTTGGCACAATTCCTGTCACAGGTAAATGCTCAAAAAATGCTTATTCCCAACTGTGCATCAGTTTACAACGACAAAACTCTTTGGACAACCTGTCATCATGTATAACAAAAATACAGGAGGTGAGCCTGAAGGCTTTTTTTGTTTGTTTGCTTGTTTACTCTTTATTGATCACTGTATTATTCCCTGAGTTCCATTATTCAAAAAAAAATCTTTTATTTTTCTTATGTATATTACCCCTCACCTTAAATATAAAATATCAAACTCATTAAAAAAATCTCCAGTACAGGGTTCAGAATATCTTGTATCTTTAAATAAACTAGATTTTTGAACTTGAAGTTACTGTAGTGTCACTTGGTCAGACCCGCTCTTCTTCTTTTCTCTTTCTTGGTACTGGGGATTAAACCCAGAGGTACATTTACCACTGAGCTACATGCCCAGCCTTTTTTATTTTTTTGAGAAAGAGTCTTAACCTGCTCATTTTATAGCTAGAAAAACTTGCACTAAGTCACAAATCCATTTAGCAACTAGGCCCCAGTTCATTCTGGTTAAGCCACACTGGTTCTGTGCCACCATCTCTAGAAAATGACTTCAAAATATATTGTGTCTTGTTTTTACTATTTGACAATATTTGAATAATAAATTGGCAAGAAGGCAAGGCAGGCAGGCTCTTGGCCTGACCTCAGCTTACCAGAGTCTCAAGTGTGTTGGGCTCTACCTCTGCGAACACCTGCCAGGGGCGGAATGGACGGTGCACTCAGCAATTCCCTTCACCTCCATTACAGGGTTAGAACAGGGAGGACACCCAAACTGGTATCTGGGAGAGGAGTAAACAAGCATTTGAGGACCCGGGTATGGAGCAACATCCACTTCCTCTAGTGTAGGGGGTGGATCAGCCTCTTGTAGCTGGTTTCAAATGAAGCCTCCCCCTTCTCTTACAGCCATCACGGTGCCATCTCTGTGTAACTGTTTGGATTCTTGTTACTAAGTTACTCTGCTGCCTTCCCTCAGGTTGAAGAGACAGGTGCTCAAATGCACAGAGCCCTCAGTGGGAAGGCAAGTGAGGGTGGCATGGCCATCTCCACCAGCTCCAACACACAGCCTCCCCACCACCTCAGGACTAACCTTAGCACTCTCCCTTACCGGTTGTCCATTTGTCATTAGCACAACTTTACCCATCCGGGAGAAGGAATATGTGGTCCACTTTAGAACAATGCTGAGATGCTCTAGGAATTTACCTGCAAACACTTTTACCTTATAACACGAAGCTGCATTTGAGATAAACATTCCGTTAAGAGCTAGGAACATCTTCAGGGATTCCAGCAGCACCCCTGTTGCAGGTTTTCTTTGCTCCCTTTGTGGTGGAATTATTTTGACTCTTCTCGTACCTCTTGTGATTATTGATTATTATGGCACAGAAAGGAAATGGCAGATAAGAATCTGGACATTCCCAGGTGGAAAGCATCCTCACTGTTTTTATGGTCCTTTTTCCTGGGTTCTTATCTAAACCATTTCAAGTTATTGTTAAAGCCATTCAAGAACAGAGCAAAGTTCAGCCTGGAATTGTTGACCCTTACTGCCTTTGAGGTTCCTAAGGTTCTTGGCATTTTTCTTTGGAGACAATGAGCCACATGGCAAGGGGAAGAAAGGAATTCAGCTGCGATCATAGCTCAGTGGAAGCGCTTTTGCCCAGCATACGCAAAGCACTGGGTTCAAGAACTGGTTCCAGAACTAAAAAAAAAAAAATGGTTATTCAAACAGTGATAGTCTATGGGTGAATTTGAAGCACAACTCGGAGGACACAGAGGCGTTTCTCAAAATGAGAGGGGAAAGAAAGAGGGAGAGAGAATAAAAGGGACTGTTTTGGACTGAATGTTTATGTCCCTTCAAAGCACTTACAGTGAAGCCCTGACCCACAATGTAATAGTGTTTGGAGTGAGGACTTTTGGAGATGATTAAATTGGATTGGGTTTTCAGGGTAGGTCCCCTCCTGATGTAATTTACAACCTTATAGAGGAGGCAATATAAAATATTCCTATCTGTTCTCTGACATATGAAGATATGACACTAAGTTGGTCACGAGCAATCCAAGAATTGTGCAGACACACACCCACTGGCCCCTTGATCTTGGACTTCCCAGACTTCAGAACTGTAAGAAATAAATCTTTGTTGTTTACACTATCCAGTCTATGGTATTTTTGTTACAGCAGTTCAAGCTAAATTAATATAAGAATTGAAGTTAAGAAGCTTAGAGAAAATAAGTTTAAGAATTGACATTTTCTTTTCATTAATTGTGGAAGATTCATAAGATGTAAATTGGTTTATGTTATAGCATGAAAACATTTATTTAGCTATACAAAAGGACCCTATTAAAGCAAAGAAATGATTATGAAAAACAGAAAAGTGTAACTCTTGAGAAGAGGAAGGGAGATGGGGGAACGCACAAGCACAGGAGACAGGGCCCCCTGGGCGTGCATATCCCATAGCTCATGCTGCGTGGCTTTGTCTGACAGCTCTTGGTAAAAGATGCATATGCTTTCTATGCACTTTTTTGTATTTATGTTGTATTTCATAAGGTTTTTGGGGCTTTGTAAGAGAGATTAAATGGATTAAATTGGTGTTAGATATTCAGAGTTTTTGAAGACAGTAATTGGATTACATTCAGAAAGGCAAAATGAGGTGAGTTTCAGCAAGACATTTCTGCAATTTGTATGGCCCTTAATTTCTCACTTGGTCTCTTTGCAAAAGGCTGAATTTCTTGAGTGCTCTTTTTTCATATCTCACAATTACCATTTATTAGGTTTTAGGCATTTATTATGTTTCTGATGTTTCAGGAGCAATGACAGGAAGTAAACATAAAATGATAACTTATTTTATTTTGAAATTGAAATAGTAAAAAGCAATATTCAGTCTGAATACAAGTTGGATAACCCAGGGTTATATCAATTGAAAAATATGAAGAGAGAAAAAAGGAAGAAAGACCTGGAGGAAGGAAGGGAAGATGTAGGTGATGAAACCAAAATTTACGGAGTGCTCAGTGTTCGCTCGGTGTCTTCGTTCATGCTTTAAATTTACTTCTCATGGACCACAGGAAGCCATTTATTTTTTATAAAGGAGGAAAGAGACTCTAAGAAAAGGATTTTTTGTATTCCTTCAGTTTGATTGAATCTGATCACAGCTCTAATGTTGTTGGCTATTAGAATGGGGGAGAGGTGATAGAGCCCAGTTCTGGTAATATTGACAACCTTCCAACTAAGGTGACCTTAGTGTCACTTCTCTCAAGTAATTCCAGGGAGTTGGAAAAGTTTTAGTTGCTTCCCTGTCAGATCAGTAGTAAGGGGGACTGGGAGTTCCATAAGCCTTCCACACTTATACTCCTGAAACCAAGCAGGCTTACATTAATAGGAATATATGTGAACAGTTCTTTGCTTCCAAATCTGATGTGTCAACTGACCCCAAAGAAAAGACAAAGTCACACCTTATTGGGGGATGGTGAAATAGACTTTTGAAATTAGGAGAAATTGTATGATGGGTCATTAAATGCAATTTCTTTTTAAGAATTCTCTCATTGGTAATTATTCTTATCATGTAGGTGGACAGTCTCTTAATATAGATAAAGACCTTTGCAGCTGCTCTCGTCGCCGGCCTCATGTTTAATATGCACTTTGTAATTAGTGTGGATGTAAAGCCCCCCATTTGCAGTCAGCCTCCCTTTCTGTCAGATCGGTTTTTAATCTGAGCTGTGTTCAGCTGCGAAGGGCTGATAAGCAATTCTGAAATCTCTGTACACGACAAACAGCACTTTAATCTCATCTTTCAATTTCCAGTGCACTCATTACACAAATTCAGCTCAAAGAACCTTGATGCATGAAAATTAGCCTTCCTGGATGTGGTACAATCTCTTTTAACCTTTTCTAAAATACTCTGATCCTCTCCGCCATTCATCCCAGGAAAAACGTAGGCAGTGGCTTACTTACCAAATGGAGAAAATTTATCCCCAAGGCCCATGAATGTTAAAGTTGAGCTAACTGTTAGCTATTTGTTTTAATTGAGGATGAGGGAAATGATTTCTTCAATTTTAACCTAATTTCCAGAGAATAAACATCATTACATAGAGATAAATGATATTTCCACGTAGTACTTTCATATACAGAAGTCTCAGACTAGACCAGCTGTCTGACAGCACTTGTTCATTTAAACTTCAAGCCAATTAGCATCAACTTTCAATCGGTTATGTATGTATTAACCTGTTCCTTTCTGTGTGTAATCTGTCTGTGAGCTGACTCAGAGGAAATGAAATTCTTGGTGTCAAATTTCTTTCCTTAATATGTGCTCAGGTCTTTATTTGCATTATACCCTAGGCTCTGATTTCAAGCTTTCCAAGATAGACGCGTGTGAAAAAACTGCTGAGCCTTGCTGCTCTCTAGGGGTGGGCGGGGGTGGGTAGTCATGTGTGTTACCTGTGGGAGGATTCACAGGTGCAGACTGAGCCATATTGCTGGGAAACAAGAATCACTTTTATGTTTTATTTGGCCTCACAAAGTGTTCCTCAAACACAAATCATGGAGAATCAAGGACAAAAGATTCCCAATGTTTTTAACCCTGTTTGGATTAAAGAAAATAGAGCTTCTGAAATTCCCCAGTTTAAAGAAAACAAAAGAGATTACTGTATGTGCATAAATTGCTTTAATAGAAACTGCAAGCACCTTTGGTGAGAAAGAATCCCAGAATGACTGCAGGGCTTTTCTTGAAGTTTCCAGAGGAGCAACGTCCCCGCCACACACACACACACACACACACACACACACACCACTTTCTTCTTCTTCTTCTTCTTCTTCTTCTTCTTCTTCTTCCTCCTCCTCCTCCTCCTCCTCCTCTTCTTCTTCTTC